>JAPVLO010005442.1:0-10058 GCA_027257055.1 Cephalopachus bancanus | reverse complement strand
TTCTTTTTTGGGGGCTGGAATCTTTTGAGAAGTGTCTGTTCATGTCCTTCACCCACTTTCTTGTTTTGTTTTGTTTTGTTTTGTTTTCTTTCACTTTGTTTGTGTTCCTTTTAGGTCCTAGATGTTAGACCTTTGTCAGATACATAATATGCATTTTTTTCCATTCTGTAGGTTGCCTGTTTACTCCCTTGATTCTTTCTTTTGCTATGCAAAAACTTTTCATTTTAAATGAGGTCCTATCTGTCTACATTAGCTTTTGCAGCATTTGCTTTTGGGGACTTAGTCATGAATTCATTGCCTATTTTAATGTTCACAAATGTGTTTCCCATGCTTTCTTCTAAAATACTTATAGTTTTATGTTTATGTTCTTGATTCATTTTGAGTTGACTTTTGTATATGGTGACAGGCAGGGGTCCAGTTTCATTCTTCTGCATGTTGTTAGCCAGTTTTCCCAGCATCATTTGCTAAATATGGTCTCCTTTTCCAATGATTGTTATTGGTGACGTTATCAAAGACGAGTTGGTTGAGAGATCATGTTTTTACTTCTAGAATCTCTGTCCTATTCCCTTGGCATATGTACATATTCCTGTACCAATGCCATGCTGTTTTGTAATAAAGTTTAAAGTCTGGAAGTGTGATACTTCTTGCTCTGTTCCTTTGGCTGAAGATTGTTTTGACAATTTATGCTCCTTTTTTGTTTTCATATGAATTTCAGTATTGTCATTTTCCAGATCTGTAAAAAATGATGTTGGTAATATGAGGGGTATTGTATTGAATCTGTAGATTGCCTTGGGTCAGACGGACACCTTGACACTATTGATTCTTCAATCCATTATCATGGGGTTTTTTTCATTTGTTGGTGTCATGCTTGATTTCTTTGAGTAGTGTTTTGTAGTTCCCGCTGTGAAAGTCTTTCACTTCTCTGGTTAGATGAATGCCAAGTATTTCATTTCTTATGGTGTATGGGATTGCATTTTTAATTTGGTTCTCCACCTGCTTGTTATTGGTGTATAGAAATGCAAATGTCTTTTGCAACCTGAGACTTTACAAAGTCATTTATCAGTGTGAGGAGGCTTTTGACAAACTCACTAGGGTTTTTCTAGATATAGAATTATATCATCTGCAAAGAGGGATAGCTTAGCTTCCTCTTTTCCTATTAGGATACCACTCCTGATTTCCATCTCTTGCCTGATTACTTTGGCTAGGACTTCAAGCACTATGTTGAATAGAGTGATGAAAGTGGGCATCCTTGTCTTGTTCCTGTTCTTAAAGAGAATGCTTCCAGCTTTGCCCATTGAGCAAAATGTTGGTTGTGAGTTTATCAGAAATTGCTCTTACTGTTTTGGGAGTGATCTTTCTATGTCCAGGTGTTTGAGGGTTTTTATCAAGAAGAGATGCTGGATTTTGTCAAATGCCTTTTATTCATCTGATGAGATAATCATGTGGTTCTTGCTTTTACTTTCATTAATGTGCTGAATTACAGTTATGGTCTTGTGAATGTTGAACCAGTCCTGCGTCCCAAGAATGAAGCCCATCTGGTCATAGTGGATGATCCTTGAGATGTGTTGCTGAATCCAATTCACTAGACTCTTACTGAGAATTTTTTGTGACTATGTTCATCAGGAAGTTAGGCTTGTAATTTCCTTTCCTTATTGAGTCTTTGCCAGGTGTAAGTATCAATACAATGTTAGCTTCATAAAATTTTCACAGTTCTTAATTGCCTGGAATGCTTTTTTTTTTTTTTTTTTTTTGAGTTGGAGTCTCACTCTGTCGCCCAGACAGGAGTGCAGTGGCCGCTCCCGGCCACCACAGCCTCGACCCGCTGGGCTCCAGCGATCCTTCCGCCTCAATACCAACCAGGTGCAGATTTGGCTTCTTGACAGTCCCACATATCTCGAAGGCTTTTCTCCATTTTGAACTTTTGTTCTACGTTTTTGATAGACTGAGTTAGTTTCATATTTTGGTCTTCAAGCTCTGAGATTCTTTCCTCTGCTCGATTGATCCTCCTCCTTATGCTTGTTATTGTGCTTTTAAATTCCTGGATAAAGTTTCTTATTTCCAGTACTTCAGACTGGGTCTTTCTGAAATTGCTTTTACTCTACTTTTACTTCCTGTATGACTTTTGTGAGTTTTTACTTCTAGCATCTCATGGTTCTCTCTATTAATTTTAGCCAATCTCTGAGTTCTCTGTCATCCAGACTAGGTCATCATTCTGGGGAGATTCCATTGTTTGTGAACTGACACTTGTTTTTTTGGGGCCCTGTCTCTTTAAGACTCTTACAATTCCCTGTGTTTCTTCCTTTTTTGTGAAAAGTAACCATTCCCTCTTTATCTTTCTTCTTTAGTTTTATTGCTTTGAAGCTAGTTAATGTCTTTCTGTTCTAAGGTCTTTTTTGTCATTCAATATAGATCACTCAGTGAGAGAGAGGGGAGTATTCACTTCCATCCTTTTCTGCTGCAGTTTTTCCTGCAGTTAATCTGGTTGGACTGGTTTCCCCCCATTGCAAGTACTATTTGGGAATGTGTGGGGAAATGGGCCCCCTGTCTGTTGTTTGTGGTTTGCGTCCCAGAAATCTTCTTGTCTAGAAAGACTTGGAGTGTCTTTTATGTTTTTCCCTCCCCATTCAAGTCCATGTTCACGCTTGAAAGAGAGTGAGCCGCCTGCCATGGGGGTTATCTACCTTTTGGGTATGTAGAGCTGGAAGAAGACCCTTCCTGATCGGGGAGGTATGGGATGGCTGCCAAATGCTGACAGCAGGTACCAGCTGAATATAGTCTGTAAGTGAGCTTTCCCAGCCTGGGAGCTGGCCATCAGGGTCCACTGTTGGAAGGTGCACTCGGGAGCTGTCCAATCACAGGTTTGTTTCTCTTCCACTTGAGCTTCAGTTGTCCACTGCTATGCCCTAACCAGGATTCCTCCTGTGTGGGACTAATGACTCACATGTGGCTGGGAGTGAGGAGCCAACCCAGAGTGTGTCAGGATTATTTACCTCCTCTAATTTAATATTTGTATGCATGATATCCATTTGGACTTTCTAATGTACCACATAGAAGAATTATCTACTAAAAATTAAAGTGAAAAAATGCTGCTAAGCTACAATGAGTTAATTACCAACCTTTCTGATCTTTGTCAAACTTAGAGTAGAAATGATCTCAGCGTAGTTTTTATTTTGTGGTTTATGTTGAAAACTTAGCCCACTAAAGTCACTTTTAACTTATATGACCCAATAAGAGTTTGTTTTCTAAAATTTTAAAAGATAAGGGAAATCCACAACCTTGATTTCTACTTGGACAGGAGTTCATTTGCTCTGCTTAGATAACTCACAGGTTTATTGTCTATTATCCGTGTTTTCCAAGAGTCTGCTCTTTGTTTGTATTTCTTAAAAGTGTTTCTTTATTTTGCATGACTAATCCAGTTCTAAGAAGGCAGTAATATCTAGCTTTAAAAGATCTCTCTATATGGTCCCTAATATATAAAACCAGTTAAAATTATATTGCCTGCAATAGTTATAAATATTCACTTATTTATTATTAATTGTATATAGTACATGCTTACAATTCTCTTTTAATCTAATATGGAACTCAGTCTGTATATAAAATGTAGATAGCATGATATATATATATATATATATATATATATACTGATTTATTATAGAGACGAGGTCTTGACAAGTTGAGCAGGTTGGTCTCAAACCCTGAGCTCAGGCAATCTTCTCGCCTCCATCTCCCAAAGTGCTAGGATTACAGGTTTGAGCCACCACATCAGGTGCTTAGAAATATATTTAAGTATATTAAAATGATTGTGTTAGTACACCCCATATTGCACTAAATCAGAATATGTGAATCAGCCTACTTGACCATAAATTTAAATCATATATTTAAAGAAATTCTAAATTAATTAATTAGAACAGCTTGAACAATCACAAAGAAAATATTATAAATTCTTTAATAAAAGATGGGAAACAATATTTCTGAGAACATTGTTGATACAAGTAGCTGATAACACAAATTTTAAAGTGCTTAAAGCAACCATTCATACTGCTCTAAATGTGAGATATGTATAATTTGATACTTGTTAAGGTATTCAAAACTTGTTTAAAAAAAGATGCTCTCCCTCCTGTCCCAGGAAAAGTGCCTCCAGGAAATAGAAGTTGATTTCACTCTACCATAGTAGCACCATAAGGTCATCCAGGTTCCTTCTGTTTTGTTGCTTCACCTTTTAATCCATTCCTTATGACATTCCCTTTAGCATAATTAAAACTGGCTCAATCACATCATGTTCACATTCTAACTTCAAAAAGTAGAAAACATAAAGAAGGAAATGAAAATAGAAAGAAAGAAATTTCCTTGTTGTAACGTGATAATCCCAAATCTGAGAGGACTTGCACATACTGTTATTTGCTTATCCAAAGAAGTCACCCGGATTTTCAGCAAGGAAAGACATTGGTTCATTAGAACTTAGAGAAAGCACTGATGGCAACTAGACAGTGAAAAAAGAATATGCAACTTAGGACAGTACAGCAAGCAGTTTTATAATCAACCAAGTTAATTATTCAAATTGCTATATGGTTTTTACAGTTATAGTAAGGATGACACCCACATTGTTCTCAGATCTGATCTGCTCAACCACCTGCATCCTGTGACTCATTACTGGGACTATTCATATACTTTAGAGGTCACCCTTGGCCAGAGGTTAATCTCTAAGGGTGGGAACAGAAAAAAATCAGTTGGGAAAGAGTCTGTTTCTGGACAATTACCTCACACTCTACCCCTACATTAACCTTTTTTTGCTCTTGTAGTCTGCATAACATTGATCCTTTGCCAGTTCCCTGAGGTGGAAATACAAGTCAAACATGGCATCCATGTCTTGTATATGCAATAAGAGACATAGGATCTGAAATTGCTACAGTAGTTATAACCTATGATTACCTTATGCTTGAAAGAAAAAACTTAGTGATCCAAACCACTTGAAAAAGGGATCTTGGGCTAAGGGTGATAAGGCAGATCAATAAACAAGCAAAGGTAAATCCCAATTATCAGGTAATACACAAGCAATTCCTGTCCTATGACAGCACTGTGACACTTTGGGGAAGCCTCCCTAGCCTGAAATACCATGTCCTATCAGACCTGGGAGCCCTCTTGTCCATGACAGGAAAAGACAGAGAGGGAGTCCAGAATTGCCACACAGAAATGATAATAGTCTTCCTTTTGATTTTTTGAGACCAGGGGTTATTACACTTAACAGTATTTGTCCATTTTCCCATAACCATGGGATGAGTAACTAAATTATGATCCATCCCCTCTCCCCAGGGAGCAAGCAGGGAGCACTAACGGTGTTCAGATTGAACTTTCCAGGGCCAATAGAGGATTATCTCCAGGTACTATGTCTTGGGGGGAGAGTAGCAACAGGTTACTCTTGCTTCCCTAGCTTGGTCACAGTGATTACTCTTGCATCTGACTTGGCATCATCAGGGGTACTGCCCACAGTTGTGTTGGCATGTCCAGGGCTGTTGGACAGCCTTCACAGGGTCTCTCACTAAGAGTGTGTATTGCTTCACATATTTAGGTTATCCACCCCTGCGATGAATGTTGCCACATATCTTGGCCCCACAAGGGCTTGTTTATGATGTCCATTGCTACTGGTGCCATTGCAGCATCCACAGCAGCTGTCTTTTGAACACTTCCCACGTGTCTGTGTATACTGTCAGTTGGCCTGGCTCTTTGTAAATCACTAGCTACACTGCCCGCAACTCTGCCCACTGACTGCTTTGCCCAGTCCTGTCTTCCATCCAGATATTTTCTGTTTGGGGCTGGTATACAATGGCTCACCATCAAGGAGGTTGCTCCCAGCATGAGCCATCTGTGTACCAAACTTCTTCTGGCACCAATGGTATTCCCTCCGCAAAAGGTGCCAAAGTAATAACTATTTGCTCTGCTGGTTGCTCATCTGCATCAATGAACATTATCGGCCCTAGGAGCTGTCACAGTTTCTAGCTTAGAAGACTTGTAGAGAGCTTGCTACACTGCTGTAGTTATGCTCGATCTTTGGCGAGGGTCATCAACTGTGTGGCTGAGCTGCAAGGCCTATAAGAGATGGCATGGATCCATCCCTCCATGGGCAGGGCAGTGTACACAGTTACTGGGATTGTCCAGTGACTGGTTCCGTTGCCAAGACAGCTTGATACGCTGTGTTGACCTGCTATTCAATGGAGTTGTAACAGGTTTCAACAACTTTCCAGGTCTGCAACAAAAAGCCAATGGGAAAGTGAGCTTTCCCCTGTAGCCGCCAAAGCCCTTAAGCATGTCCCTCCTGAGTAGCATTTATATCACAGGTATTCACAGGCAAGGAATTGGTTTAGAATGCCCAATACCTGGATGGCACCTGCAGCACTTTAGGCAGTACTGAATGCCTGTTGGTGTTCTCCTGTCCAGTCCCAGTGGGATCCCCCCTTGGTCAATCTGTACAAGTGTCACACTATCTGCACTAAATGTGAGACAAAAGCCCTCCAAAATCCCAACAAGCCTCCAAACTCTTGCAGCTACTCAGGCAGGGGTAATAACCTGGATCTTATCAATGATGGCTGATGAATTTTTCCCCTGAAAATGTCCACTCTGTCTATAAGAGAATCAGAGGTTAGCATGATATCATCTATATAATGAAATAGAGATGCAGGTCACCTCCAACTTTCCAAATCTTGAGTGACTATGCCATGACATAACATAGGGTTGTGCGAATATCCCATTGGCAGCACTACAGACACCCACTGTCTTCCTTTCCAGGTGAATGCAAACTGGCCTTGACAATTTGAATGATTAATATTAAAGAAACCATTAGCCAACAGCAAAAAGATTCCAGCAATAAATAAAATTTGGTGTGTATTCCAACCTGGAGCTCGCTCTGAGATCTGTCTACACCATACCCCCAAAGAAAGCAGCACTGAACAGGACCAGCACCTGGGGACCCTGTACACTCCAGTACTGCCTCACAATTTCCTACCTGCACACCTTTTCTTGGGGAGGGGGAGCTTTTCACTGGGGGTCCACTCTAGTACCTGACTGCAGTATCTTATCTTTCATTCCAGCTGTAAGGGGTACTCTTCTGTCCCTTCAAAGGGGTTTTATATAAACATGATGCATCCTCAGTTCCCAGATTTAATCTTGTAGCTCCTCCATGGTGTTTCACTGGGGGAGAGGAAAATGAGACATCATCTTCATTTGGCCAAGCATCCCTACATCCTACCATGAGCCATGTTGGAGTGAAGCATTCCCTTCATACTGTCCTTTGTCATATATTCTCTGTTTCAAGGAGGTTGGTAACTAAAGCCATCTTCACCAACTCATTCTCCAATAGTCCTATGCCATCGGTTCCAGTATCCCATGACCTTAACAACCAGCCCTCTAGGTTTTCCCTGCTCTTCTGCCTGGATTTTGCTGTCAACTGCATCAGCTCCACTGAAGTAGAGTACACACTCGTGTGCATGGACTGCAGAGGGATGATAGGTGTGCTGGATCTTGGCCCTCCAGCCATTACCATTGTGTCTACATTTTCTGAATAATCACCAGGTGTGCCCTCATCTCTGGGAGCTTGTCTACCTCCTCTATCATCTCTATTTCATCCTCCTCTTCTGAGAAGTCTGGTTCCTCTGTGGGGTCCCACGTTTGTGGGCTATCGCTATGTGGATATGTGCCATAAGCAACGTTTTTCTTTCACTTTTGTAAAGCAGCATGCTGAGTCACGTAGCTGGTTGCTAGTCGTCTCCAGTCAGTGATATAACATGTCCCTGTTTTCTGTCTGAATCAACCAAGCATCTCTTTCCAATCTAACTCCTCCTGCAATTTCTTCACCTGGTTCCAAGTGGCTGTCTTCTGTTCAATAACCACTCAGAGAGTGCAAAGCAGGGTCCATGTCACAGCTCCTGCGACTGCACAGCTATCTTTTTTCTTCTGAAATTGTCCCTTCCCATCAATGGCCTTTATTAATTCAGCAGTCCAGCTGGTGTTTTCGGGCCATCTAGTATTCATCTAGCGGTTTCCAGCTATTTATCAAGCTGGCAACTTCCAACCACATAGTACCAATGCTCCACCTTGGGATTTCTCCCAGCAACACTACCCCCGAACTCTGTCTCACACCCAGGCACTACAGTGAGGGCTTCTCTGGAATATCCTGCCTGACTACACAAATTGTAATACAGTAACCTCAAATCTGACAGCGCTTGCACATAATGTTCTTTGCTTATTCCAAAGAAGTCACTAGAGGTCCAGCAGGGAGAGCATTCGTTTATTGGAATGTACAGGAGGTTCCAATGGCAGCCAGTCAGTGAAGATAGAATCCACACCTCAGGACAGTGCTGCACTCAGTTTTATAATCAAGCAAGTTAATTATTTAAAGTGTCATATGGTGTTTACAATAACAGAGAGTAAGGGTGCTGCCCACATATTCTCAGCTCTGCTGGATCACCTGTATCATGTGATTCATTACTGGGAATATGCAGATCTTTCAGAGACCAGCCTTGGTCAGAGGTTAGTCCCTGAGGGAGGTAGCAGAAAGAAGCCATGTATAAAAATCATGAATTTCGCACCAACCTGGATGGACCTAGAGTCTATAATACTGAGTGACCTCTCACAGAAACAAAGATCTGAGTTTCACATGTTCTCACTCATATTGTGGGCCTTGAACATCTATCACAATACTATAAGAAAAGGATTGACAGTGGCGGGAAACTATGGGGGAGCAGGGAGAGGAAGGGAGGTGGGATTCATGGTAGTCAATATCTGTCTGGGGACGGTAGACACCCCTTATCAACAAGGGTGCCTGAACAAAGCATATTTGTATACCTAACCCTTAACTGTACCCCACAATATTAAAATTAAAAATATTGATTAAAAAAAAAAAAAAGAAGCCAGGTATAGGGGGGAATGTCTATGTCAGACAATTAGCACAATTGTTAAGGGGCATAACCCAGAAGTTGCACACACCATTACTGCTGTCATACTGTCAATAAAGTATTTGCCTAGCCACATTTGTCTGCAAGAGAGTCTGTGAAATATTGTCTCTAACTGGGCAGCCATGTGTCCAACTAAAACCCAAGGGTTCTATTATTAAAAAGAAGAGGAACTTTCTGACAAAATACAACCTTCCCAAGCTGAAACAAGATGATGTTGAGACACTAAATAGACCAATAACAACCCAGGAAATTGACTCTGTCATTTAAAAAAACTAATTACAAGAAAAACCCCTGGACTGGATGGCTTTCCAGCAGAATTCTACAAAACGTACAAGGTAGAGCTGATACCAATACTATTGAAAGTTTTCCAGGAAATGGAGAAAGATGGAATTCTCTCCAAATTATTTTATGAAGCTAAAATCACTCTGAGACCCAAACTGGATAAAAATCCAACAAAAAGAGAGAACTACAGGCCAATATCCCTTATTAACATAGATGCAAAATCCTCAACAAGATTCTAGCAAATCAGATCCAAAAACACATCTCAAAAATCATTCACTATGACCGAGTAGGTTTCATCCCCAGGATGCAGGGCTGGTTCAACATTCATAAGGCCATGAATGTACCTAAACACATAAACAGATGCAAAAACAAGAACCACATGATTCTCTCGTTAGATGCAGAAAAAGCTTTTGATAAAATTCACCTTTCTTGATAAAAACCCTCAAATACCTGGGTATAAAAATAACATACCTCAAAATAGTAAGTGCCATCTATGATAAACCCACCGCTAACATATTGCTAAATGCACAGAAACTTGAAATATTTCCCCTCAAAACTGGAACAAGACAAGGCTGCCTACTCTCACCCTTCTTGTTCAACATTGTATTGGAAGTCTTAGCTATGGCAATTAGACAAGAGAAGGAAATCAGGGGTATCCAAATAGGAAAAGAGGAAGTCAAGTTATCCCTCTTTGCTGACGATATGATCCTATACCTTGAAAATTACAAAGAATCTGTCAAAAACCTGCTTGCGCTGATAAAGAACTTTGGCAAAGTCTCAGGGTAAAAATTAATGTGCAAAAGACAGTTGCATTCTTACTCACCAACAACA
>JAPVLO010005437.1:0-15000 GCA_027257055.1 Cephalopachus bancanus | reverse complement strand
TAGCAGGTCAGGCTGCAGTGGCCGGGACGGCCACTGTACTCCAGTCTGGGCGACAAGAGTGGGACTCCAACTCAAAAAATAAAAAATAATAAAAAAAAAAAACGCTTTTTCTTTAAGTTGGAGTCTCACTCTTGTGGCCCAGGCTGGAGTGCAGTGGCACGCTCACAGCCACCACAGCCACGATCTGCTGGGCTTGGGCAATCCTTCCGCCTCAGCTTTTAAAGTAGCTGGAACTACAGACACACGCTACCATGCCTGGCTAGTTTTTTTGATTTATTGTAGAGGTGAGCTCTCACCAAGTTGGCCGGGCTGGTTTCAACCCCCAAACTCAGGCACTCCTCTCGCCTCAGCCTCCCAATGTGCTGGGATTACAGGCTGAGCCACCATACCCAGCCTTTTTTTTTTTTTTTTTTGAGTTGGAATCTCACTCCGTTGCCCAGGTTGGAATGCAGTGGCACACTCACATCCACTGCAGCCTTGACCTGCTGAGATTAGGTGATCCTTCTACCTTAGCCTTCCAAGTAGCTGGAACTTAAGTACACACCACCACATCCAGCCAATTTTTGGTGTATTGCAGAGACGAGGTCTTGCCATGCTGCCCAGGCTGGTCTTGAACCTGTGTGCTCAGGCAATCCCCTTACCTCAGCCTCCGATAGTTGCTGGGATTATAGATGTGAGCCAAAGTGCCCAGACTTGGCAAGAATACTTCTAAACATTCTTCCACCCCCTACTTCTCAAGTAAGGAAGAGTGGCCAACATCACTTCTAACATTTACTGAACTGCTACTTACTAGTGAGACTATCACAGTTCAAAGAACAGTGTTTTCCACTTCTCGCTTTTACTATCTGCTCTATGGCCTTATTCCCACAACCTGTGGCAGTGTTCTTGTTACCTGAGGTGTGCATATCCTCTTTTGGGCTACTGTTGGTAATATGCCATTGGAATTAGGAACATACATGATTAAGCTAATTAAGAATCACTATGACTCTCTATGGTTGACATGAAAAGGTCATTCCAATATACATGTGAGAAATTTCAATGTGAAAAAAAACTATAACTCACTGTTTGTGAAAGATATATTATGTTACAATTTATACAGCATAAGAAACAAAAAGTAAAAAATCATACAGAGCATGCTACCATTTACGTATTTGTTAAAGCCTAGGCTGTTTCTGGAAAGAAACCCAAGACGGTGGCTGGTAACAGTGGTTAACTCCAAGAAAGGAACGTAGATGGCTCAAAGAAAAAAGTCAAAGTTTTTACATTTTATGACATTTTAATGTTGTACCATATGCATGTTAAAAAGAAATAAAACCATCAAAAGAGAAAAACAAAAAGTGTGTATGTGAGTGAGAGGGGGTGGGGAGAATGCTAAATAGGGCCTGAGAAAGAAATGGGGGAGCAATCCTTGAAATAAAACACCTGAGCTTCAGCTTTGTGATGTTTTTGGCTGCTTAGACATTTATATTTATTTTAGGGATAAATACTTAAAATGTAAAGTGGGCAACCCCCTCGGGTCCCCTCCCACTGTGAGAGCTTTTCTGTCCTCTTAATAAATTCTGGAAAGAAAGGACAGAAGGGAGGGAGAGAGGGAGGGAGGGAGGGAGGGAGGGAGAAAGAAACGTAAAGCTTTGTAGTCCTTCGATCACTCAAATATCTGAGCACCAAATGCAAACCAGGTACTTGTACAAGATTCTAGATACATTACCCTTGCCACTAAGGCGCCCACACACTAGTGGAGCAAAAAGATCATAAGCCAGTAACAAAGCTTCAGTGCATGCTAGAAAACACCCAAGAGTTTCACAGAAAAATGATAATGAGAATGTGAGTCATACCCTATCAGCACAGCATGTGCTGCTGGCTGGTTAACCCAATGGCCAGTGAATCTCCTCCACCTTTACCACCACTCACTTTAGAAGCTTAAAAAAAAAGCCATATGCTCTAGTTGCCATTTTCCCTACCATTAGAGGTCGTCAACTGACCCAGTTTGAGCAACTATATTAATTCACGACCGGCAAATTTTCCACTTTCCTAATACTGAGAGCAGATGAAAATTTAAAAATCTGAAGCTGGTTATTGCTTTTGTTGCAAAGCACAAGCAAAACAGTTTTTCAAAAATTTACCTTTTTCACAATACAGCTAAAGTTAATATATTTTTCCCCAGATACCCCACTCATTCCTACTTTTTTCTTGGAAAAACCCAAAAAGACACCCAAAAGGGGAAATTACAAAACAGCAAAACAAATTTAGAAGGAAATTAAATCCCAGAAAAGGAGGAGGCTCAGAAGGGGGTTTTCCAGCTTTACTTGTCTGATTAAAGACACAGACTCAAGACAAGAGCATTGCTGTCACTTTCCTCCCTCCTTGGATGTAGATATGTGCCTGGAGTTGCAGAGCCAGGTGGAACAAGATGAAAAGCACAGGCTGAAAAACTTACGCTAAGGATGGCAGAGTGGAACAACAGAAAGAGCCTGGATCTCAGTACCACTGCTGAACTGTCACATATGCTTATGATAGCTCTGCTTTTCTTATGACTTCTTGTTAGAAAGATCACTCAATTTCTTTCTTACTTACGCCAGTAGTGGGCAGATTTTCTGTTACCTGAAGCCAGAAGAAACCCCAAAATTTAGCCTCCAAGAAAAGCTTTCTTTAAAAAGATAGATTTTGGAAGCAACAATGGGAAGCAAGTAGAATACAACCCCTATTGCAATATGAGATTGTAATTTTTCCACTAAAGATATAAAAACTACTTTAGAAACAATAATAAAACAAAACTAGGAAAAAAAAAGAAAGACAAAAAACAAGAACAATTAGAAGATGATAGCTATAGACAAGCAAAAATAGAGATTGAAATATGAGTACTAAAAGTAGAGGAAATAGGCCAGGCACAGTGGCTCATGCCTGTAATCCCAGCACTTTGGGAGGCCAAGATGGGAGGATTACTTGACCCCAGAAATTTGAGTCCAGCCTAAGCAACAAAGTGAGACCTTGTCTCCATAAAAAATAAAAAAAATTAGCTGGGTGTGCTGCATGCACCTGTAGCCCCAGCTACTCAGGAGGTTGAGGCAGGGAAGATCACCTGAGTCCTGGAGATGGAAGCTGCAGTGAGCCATGATCATGCCACTGTACTCCAGCCTGGGCAAGAGAGTGAGACTCTGACTCAAAAAAAAAAAAAGCAGAGAAAATAAAATGTATATAAAAACATATACCCAAACATGCAGTGATACAAGGCAATACCCCATTCTCCCAATGATAAAATCAAAATTTTTACCTCTATGCATTTAGAAATGCTAGGAATGCAGATGAAAGAGTCAAATGTTTAATCATAATGTCTAATGTTATACTAATTGTGCATTTACATTTAAAATTGTATACAGAGGGTGCCAAAAAAATGCATACACATTTTAAGAAAGAAAAAATTGTATTAAAATTATATCCTAGTACTTTGGGAGGCTGAGGTGGGAGAACTGCCTGAGCCCACAGGTTCAAAACTAGCCTGACTAACTAGGTGAGACCTCAACTCTACAAAAAATAAAAAAAATTAGCTGGGGTGGTAGCACACACCTACAGTTCCAGTACTTCAAAGGCTGAGGCAGAAGGATCGTGTGAGCCCAACAGGTTGAGGATGCGGTGGCCATGAGCATGCCACTGCACTCCAGCATGGATGGCAGAGTGAGACTCCGACTAAAAAAAAAAAAATTGTAATGCTGTCCTGCCTGTTGCATGGTGATGATTCAGTCAATTATTGCCATCTTTTGAGCAAACATCATACTACATATTGCTACTGTAATTCAATCCAGCTTCAAAAAGTAATTCATAGATATCTCTTAAATTATGTATATATATTTTTGGCACCCTTGGTATATTGGGAAATATTGTTTTCTCTACACTTTCATGTTTTATGAAACACCTTTATGCAAACTCTTCACCTGTATCTTCAAATCAATGTTTTTTTCTGACTTATCAATCAGATTTTCTAGTACTGTACATATGACCATCATTTCCTTTTAACTGACAAGAGAGGACTTTTTAATATGTTTATGTTGTCACTGGAAATTTTTCTCATGTGCTAATTCTCATACGTATAATTTTGGGGAGTTGGAAAACAAAATCAGCCAGAGTGTGGTGGCTTATACCTGAAATCCCATTACAGAGGGAGGTGGATGCAAAAGGATTTCCTGAGGCTAAGGGTTCAAGACCAGCCTGGGCAACTTGGCAGACCTCATCACCACAGTAAATAAAAAAATTAGGCAGGCATGGTGGCACAACCCTGTAGTCCCAGCTACTCAGGGGACTGAGGTGGGGAGGATAACTCGAGTCCAGGAGATGGAGGCTGCAGTGAGCTGTGATCATGCCACTCCCCTCCAGCCTGGGCGACAGAATGAGACTCCAACTCAAAAAAAATAAAAAATAAAAATAAAAGAATTAACAATAGGAACCAAATCTGTCAAAATACAGAACCAACTCTAAGAATTATAACTTCAAGACAAAAAACATTATTTCTACCATGTCAAGATGAAGAAAAATCAGTGAGGATACACTGTAAAGACACTAATCTCCTAATCCTTTATGACATTTAAAATATGTCCAAATTGGCCTTTTTAAACCAATTTGCTTATTTTTTAAACCATTTTTGCATATGTAGGCTTCTAGAAAATAATTAAATATTTATGCTTTAGCTTTCCCCAAAAGCTCTATGAGAAACTACAGAGAAGACCAAAGGGCTACAAGGAATAAAATGAGACGACGATTTGGGTAAAGCGGAATAGGGACCATGACCAAATCTACAGAATCACCAGATAAAATTACACTATGTATTTCAGAATGAATTATAAGTCAGGGGGGATGAGCCTAAGACACAAGAACCCCCATTCCTCTTAGCCTAAAAACTCCACTCCTCTAGACACTGCTGTAGCTCACAAAGATGCCTGCACAAGCATGTTCAGGGCAACATGATCTGCAATAGTGAGTATCTTTAATAGAAAACAGGCCACAATGATGGTGCCACCAATGCACACAGTGAAATACACCACAGACATTACAGGACAGCTGTAAAGGAGGTGATAAATACTGATGTGGAGAGATATCCATAAGATACAAGTGAAAAGAGCAAGAAGCAGAAATACATGTGGATGACCCCACTCATTTTTAAACTTATAGAGCTGAGTGTATATGTTCCACATAGGCAAAGAAAATAGTAAAGAAACACGAAAATGTCAATAATGCTGATCCCTAGGCAGTCAGAACGAGAGTGGAGAGAAGGAATAGAGGATTTAATTTTTTAGTCATGCACATCTGTACTTTCTGAATATGTTTATCATGAGCATGTACTCTTGTAAAATTAAACAACTGAGGCTCACACCCATAATCCCAGCACTTTGGGAGTGGAGTTGAAAAGATTGCCTGACCCCAGTCCAAGACCAACCTAGGCAACATGGCGGGACCTCATCTCTACAGTAAATAAAAAAATTAGTTGTGATAGCGCGTACCTAAAGTTCCAGCTACTTGGAAGGCTGAAGGGGATCGCCGGGGCCCAGCAGGTTGAGGAAGTGGTGCCCGTGAGCATGCTACTGTATTCTAGTCTGGGCAAGAGAGTGAGACTCCAACTAAAAAGATAAAATAAAATAAAAATGAACAATTGTTTAAAATTAAACAATACAACTGCAATAATAAAACTTTATTTTAAAAGGCTGGGTGTGGTGCTTACACCTTAATCCCAGCACTTGGTGGGGGGGGGCAAGGGCGGAAGGACTGCTAAAGCCTAGGCGTTTGAGACCAGCCTAGGCAACAGAGAGAGACCTTGTCTCTACAAAAAGTTTTTTAGAAATAAGCCAGACATGGTGGCACATACATGCAGTCCCAGTTACTCAGGAGGCTGAGGCAGAAGGATAGCCTAAACCCCAGGAAGTCAAGGTTGCAGTGAGCTATGATCGTGCCACCACATCTAGCCTGGGCAATAGAGTGAGACTCTGACTCAAAACAAAATAAAATAAAAAAAAAAAACATTCCTTTTGAGTCATTCAGATGTTTTTATGTGAAGCAGTGAACATAAATACAAAATGCCTGATGAGTACTTGTTGACATACATTCAAAACCTTTTAACTTGAAATATTAAAATCTTGGTATTTAGAAAAAAAACTAAATAAAAGATATTAGGAGAAAGATAAATCAAAAAATTCAAGATCCTGAGAAGGACCTGATAACATTAAAAAAAAATAGAATACCTTATGATATAGTGTGATCACTGAGCCACATTTTAAAAAATGTTCTACTTTAGAAGATACTGAATTCATCTGGGAACACAGTTACTTTGGCTATAATTCAGACTTTAAAACTGGCATGTGATATGTTCCTGAACCTGAAAGAGTCCTTTCAACTACTTCCTACATTTTCTGTCTATTTTGTCATTTATAGGGATTTATGACAATAATAAAGTTTGGGTAAGATGTCAATAAACCACCTTGACCTGGTTTTAGAGAAGTTTTGCCTCATCTTAGTTCCTGTATTATTAAATATAATGTATACAGTTCCAAAACAACAATCAGAGCTATATTTTAAGAACCTGAGAAAACTCCCAGTATATCTCAGCATTGTAATACTAAGGTATAGAAGAAAACACCAATGAGTAGGATACTTTGTAAAGATCAGACAATTTTCTCAGTGACAGTGGTGACACCAGTTACAGGGAGTTTAATTTTAAAATATGTAAGTTACTCTTCTCGTTTTGTCCAAATTCTTGCATTTATTACATTGCTTCTTTTTAAGCAATTACTAAATTATAGTGAGCCAGTTTTTTTATTTTATTTTATTTTATTTTTTCAGTGAGCCAGTTTTAAACTACACAGGGACAGTATGGTGCATTACCCTTGAATCAAGTTGATACTCATATACATATGGGTTTAAGCAAAAATGACATTCCCTTTTTCCTAAGAACGCATTCACAGAAAGATTCTCATAGAGAAAATATCCAAAAGTTATTAATGTCTTAGGACTACTTTTGAACTGTCCTGCAAAACTAATCTGACCTTCGAATGATTCTCTATACTGGACAATATTTGGATGCTTCATGTTGGCCAACACTGCAACTTCTCTTCTTGATTCTTCTCTTTCTTTACTGGACATCTTGAATAGGACAAGAAAAGAAATTCCATCAGTAAGAGAGCTGCTAAAATGCAAATTTGTGAAGCATTCCATATTTTTCTAATAATATTAAAAAATAATAATAATAATGATACCAATATAGTCCAAACTACAAAATATAGCAAGAAGTTAAAAAGGATGAGTTGAATCTGTAAGTGAAAACATTTTAAGATGTCCAAACTAGAAAAGTTACAGAAGAGTAGGTGTATTTTTCTGAACAAATAAACGCAAGCACGTATCATAGCAAAAATCAGAAAGTAAATACAGACTATTCTGAAATTAGTGGTTTTCTCTGGGATCATGGCAGTCTTTCACCCTCAGTTATACATTACTTAAAAAAAAATTCACATGGAACCAACTGTGTTACCCATCGAAGCTGGACTGGATAAAAAAAAATGTGGCACATATACATGATGGAATATTATGCAGCCATAAATAAGGACAAATATATGGACTTTGCAGCAACTTGGATGGATTTGCAGTCGATCATACCCAGTGATTTATCACAGAAACAAAATACAAAGTTCCATATGTTCTCACTCATAAACAAATCTTGAACAATTATAATGATATAGAAAGTGACTGGCAGTAGTGGGAAACTGTCAGGGAAGTGGGGTGGGATTGACAGTTGAGGGAAACTGCTCGGAGAAGAAGGGGCATACCTCATCAACAAGGGTACCTGCATGATCAATGTTTATATACCTAACCCTGGAATGTACCCCACATCTTTATAATAAAAATTTTTAAATAATAATTTTTAAAAAATTCTCAATGAGGCCTATTGTAACTAAACTACTACTTGTGTAATCAAACTAAACATATGCTTACTCTTGAGATGTTAATCTCCTTGATAACGTACTGTCTGCCATCGTCTGTAGACTTGACAAGAACAGCTTTTCCAAATGAACCTTCTCCGATCTTCCGTAGTCTAACATACTTCTCCATGGTTTTTTTCTAAGTCATCTTTACAGGTATGCTAGACATAAAAAAGAGTTAACAGTTAAAAGAGATAAAGCATATCTTCTATAACAATTACAGTTTAATTCAAATTCTAATTCCTTCACAATTTGCTAACTTTTTTTAAAGGATATTTAACATCTTTACTGAAAGTTAAATAAACTTTATCTCAATTTAACTCATGCACCCTAGTAGTACCTAAAAAGAGAAAACCAAACAGTGACAATTCTATAAAATTGCTTTGGAAAGTCAAATATTACCCCTTTGCACACAGATGTCCCCTCTGACAGGACATAAAGGCATTACTGGTGATTAAACAGCAAAAACTTATGCCAGCGCAAATTTTTCAAAAATGTATGCTTCCTTGAAGTTTTCCATTCAAAAACAATGAAAAAGCTATGTCCCATTTGAAATTTGTCAAGCTTCTGATTAATCAGCTGAGAAGCGGTTTTCAGGAATCACAAGTGTGTCCTTCCAGATCTTCTTCGAAAAACAGAATGGACAAAAAATTACATATTATTAATGTGGGAGAAAGAAAAAGTGACTGCATTGTCTGCTTGAGTAGAAAAACACCAGGTGGAAGACATCCAACAAATTACTATTGCCTAACATGTTATCAATGAACCTGCATGTTGTTGACTGTTTCACTGTTACCAATACATTAGAAATATATCAGATAAAATTTTGATTCTTTTGTCATAAATAGGGTCCTCAGTGTCCAAAATTCTATTATAAGCCCAAGTATCATTACAATAAAATAATTGGCTCCAAAGCTATAGTATTTAATATGAAGTGATTCATTTTTCACTGTTTCATAAACAAGTCCAGTCAAGTTGCTGGTAGGGGATCCCCGAGATGTCTCCAAATCCGAGGGGCTAGATATAGTCAACACGTATGGAGAGAAAAGCAAACTTCTTTGTGTGTGTGTGTAGGAGTCTTACTCTGTCGCCCAGGTTGGAGTTCAGTGGCATGCTCATAGCCACCGAGTCTGAACCTGCCGGGCTCAAGCCATCCTTCCACCTCAGCCTTTCAAGTAGTTGGAACTACAAGAGTGCACCACCATGTCAGCTAATTTTTTTTTTTTAAATTTTAGAGACAAGGTCCTGCCAAGTTGCCCAGGATGGTCCCGAACCATGGGCTCAGGCAATCCTCTCGCCTCCACCGCCCAAAGTGCTGGGATTACAGGCTTGAGCTACCGTGCCTGCTGAAACTTCTTACATGAATTATTTTATTATCTCCAACAGGAATGCAAGCTTAACAAGACACTATTTCCCAAAGTTATTAACTAATTCCCTCTTATTAGACGAATTGCTTAAAATGTCTGAGATTACCGAACAACCTCACACCTCTGCTGTTGACACCACACTGACACCCTCCACAGTCAAGATAACTAACTAAGGTCTTTAGCAGCTTTAGCAACAGCGACTTCAGGAGAGTGGAAGTTTCAGGAGGAGCCAGAATATAACTCACTACACAGAGAAGACTTTTTTAGATGAGAGAGAGAAAAAAAGAATGAATCATTAAAAGCAATCATCTGTCCCACCAGTTGGCAAGATCACCCTTACTGTAGATACTCATGAATTCACTCTGGTAATCTGAAGCTAATACACATTTAACTGACCCAACCTGCTCTTTTCTATTTCCATTCATAGCAAACAGGCTTCCAAATGTATGATTCTGCCACAGGAGAAAATAATCTTGTCATGAATCTCTTGTTCTCATTTCATCTGCCAACACCAAATTTGTTCAAGTTTACTTTGCCTCTAAAAATGATCCAATCTCTTTTTCTTTTTCTTTCTTTTTTTTTTTTGAGTCAGAGTCTCACTCTAATGCCCACGCTGGAGTACAATGGCACTGCTCATGGCCACCACAGTCTCGACCTGCTGGGCTCAGGCAATCCTTCCGCCTCAGCATTTCAAGTAGCTGGACCCACAGGTGCACACCACCACACCCAGCTTGTTTGTCTGTTTGTTCGTTTTCTGATTTATTTGTTTGTTTGTTTTAGAGGTAGGGTCTCGCCATGTTGCTCAGGCTGGTCTTGAACCCATGAGCTCAGGCAATCCTCTCACCTCTGACTCCCAAAGTGCTGGAATTACAGGTGTGAGCCACTGCGTCACCAATCCC
Source organism: Cephalopachus bancanus (assembly GCA_027257055.1). Classification (NCBI taxonomy): domain Eukaryota; kingdom Metazoa; phylum Chordata; class Mammalia; order Primates; family Tarsiidae; genus Cephalopachus; species Cephalopachus bancanus. The sequence continues at coordinate 4,779 of JAPVLO010005437.1, read as the reverse complement.
CTTAAATGACAAACTTTAGAATCTAGGCAGGCTGGACTAAAGGCCAGAGCCCAGCTTTTGGCAAATTTATGTAACAATTATGCCTTGTGAAATTTTGTGGGAAAGATCCTTTCTCTACCTTAGAAAACCATTTTCCATTTCAAAATTTCTGTAGGAAGGGAGAATGCATTTAGCAACTTGAAGAGAAACAAAAAAGAAACCATTATCTTGGCATTATAGCATAATTAGTGAGTTAAAAAAGAAAAGTTATTCCAGACATATTTTCAAGTCCAAGTTGTATCAACTGGCATAATATAATGGCTATTTGGGCACCAGCCAAAATTTAATGATTTCTCTAGGACATGAAAGTTTAATTACATTACTATGCTACTTAGAAAAAAAATCAAAATACACTAATCTTAGAAGATTACATTTCATGAATTAAATTACATTAAATAATAGCCACATAATGAGATTATTTTACAGCCATCATTATTCTGTGACTTTTTGCCAAGGGAGGAAAAACAAAATTAGTCAGTTTGGCCCTCCCTCAAAATCACCAATTCCTTTTAAGGAGCCACACTCCCAGCATGGACGCCCCAAGAGTGCCCAGTGCTGTATTCCATAGGCAACCACATGACAAGCACTGTGGTTCCATTAACTCAGAGAGACAGAAGAGAATAGCCTGACCTTGCAAGTGAATATGACTCTGACCACTATCAAACCATGCCAGGTGCAGACAGCTTTCCGAACAACGAAGGACTACAGGTAGAGGAGTTTGAGAACTGCCAAGCTCTTTTCTGTAAAGTCAGTGAGCATCAGAGGAAGTAAAAGGTAAGACATGAAATAATACATGACTTTCAGTGTCTTACAACATATTTAACTAAGCAACCTATTTCCTAGTTATGAGACTTCTTAACTGAATCACAATCCTGTAAAATTTTTCAAACCAAATTAAATTAAAAAATAATAAAATCATAACATATAACTGAAGGAACGTAAGAATCCTGTCCTGGTTTAATTATTGTAACAAACTCAAATTAACATCAAATGAAAATCGCAATACCAACTTGACTCACTCTGAAGTATTCTCAAATCTCTAACAATTATGTCAACTTCATCCCTATAATACATATCTGATGTTGAAGACAGTAAAAAATGATAATATCAGAGACTTTTAATATTTGAGCTTTCCAAAGAGTTATCTGATATAATAAATAAAGCATTGGCCTGGCTCGGTGGCTCAGCCTGTAATCCCAGTGCTTTGGGAGGCCGACGTGAGTGGACTGCCTGAGCCCACGGGTTTGAGACCCGCCTGGGCAATTTGGCGAGACCTCATCTTTACAATAAATCAAAAATTAGCTGGGTGTGGTAGCACGCGCCTGTAGTTCCAGCTACTTGGAAGGCTGAGGCGGAAGGATCGCTGGAGTCCAGCAGGTCGAGGCTGCAGTGGCCGGGAGCAGCCACTGCACTCCAGTCTGGGTGACAGAGTGAGACTCCAACTCAATCAATCAATCAATAAAAAGCAATGAATTCAGAACCAAGAACCAACCACCTGCATTCTGTGGGCTTCAGTTTCTTCACCAATAAACACTAAAGATCTAAGCATAATGCTATCTTTTTTTTTTTTTTTGAGTTGGAGTCTCACTCTATCACCCAGACTGGAGTGAGTGCAATGGCCACTCCCGGCCACTGCAGCCTCGACCTGCTGGGCTCCGGCGATCCTTCCACCTCAGCCTTCCAAGTAGCCGGAATTACAGGCATGCGCTACCATGCCTGGCTGATTTTTTGATTGATTGTAGAGATGAGGTCTCGCTGCCCAGGCGGGTCTCGAACCCGCAGGCTCAGGCAATCCACTCACCTCAGCCTCCCAAAGGTGCGGGATTACAGGCTGAGCCACCGAGCCCGGCTGCATAATGCTATCTTAAAGACCTTACCAACTCTATCAGTCCCTGACTCGAGGTGAAGAAAATTTAAAAGTAGGTCATAAAATACTCTAACATGCGGCTGGGTGCGGCGGCTCAAGCCTGTAATCCCAGCACTTTGGGAGGCCGAGGCGAGAGGATTGTCTGAGTCCAGGAGTTCGAGACCAGCCTGGGCAACTTTGTAAGAACTATCTCTACAATAAATCAAAAAAACGTTAAAAAGCATGAAAAATAAACTGCAACTTACAGTTAAACAAACCAGATTGAGCATAAATGTTTACTTCTGCTTTTTCCCCAAACCTAACTAACATGACTTCCAGGGAGCAAAAAGACAGAAAAGATGAGAGGGCAAGAGCACTACAGTTCTGGAAGCTAGCAAACACAACAAGCACCAGCACACTCGGGAGGCTTGAGAAAGCTGTATGTACCCCTAAGCCAACAGTGGGAAATAATTCAGAAACAAGTCAATTTCTACCACAAACCAGCTCAATAATCAAAGTACTGGCTGCACCTGACAGTGAGGATACTATTGGGTTAAAAGCCTGTGTAGGAAGCAGTCAGCCACTCAGTCGGCCTCATCCACCTCTCCCATCTTGCAGAAGACGAGAGACGTCTCTAGATTGCGCCTGACAGGCACAGCTGAAAGTGGAAACACCATCGAATATCTGGGAGATTAAGTGAACGTCTACATAATAAATGGTGAGACTCCCTTCCAACAATCATACTGTAGTTAGTATCAGATCATTCCACCTACCTCCAAAACTAAATCTTTTTTTTTTTAGTTGGGAGTCTCACTATGTCTCCCAGGCTAGAGAGCAGTAGCACACTCATGGCCACTGCAGCCTTGACCTGCAGGGCTCAGGTGATCTTTCCACCTCAGCCTTCCTTGCTGGAACCACAGGCATGTGCCACCACACCCAGCTAATTTTTTTATTTATTGTAGAGATGAAGTCTCACTATGTTGCTCAGGCTGGTCTCAAAGCCCCGAACTCAGGCAATCCTCTCACCTCCACCTCCCAAAGTGCTGGGATTAGAGGCATGGGCCACTGCGCCTGGCTTCAAAACCAATTTAAAACCTGGATAAAATATATGAAACAGCAGAAAGGCACTGAGGGGCTATCATCATGGAAAGGTAGGAACTCCTAGTGGGGTCCACATTCACCCCAGCCTCTTCCCCAAAGACATTTTCCAAACTGCCACAGCACCACGGAGTTCAAGTACAAGCAGTGGTCATGTTGCGGGGAGAGAGGTCAGAGTCAGGGCCCACATTCCTGGAGGAGAGGAGCAAGAGAGGAGTTCAAATGTGCAAGTGAACACCAATTCAGCAAGTGAGTGGTTGCCTAGCTGTGCCTACACGGGCCAAGACTCCAAGAGACGAGTCCTATCGAAGCCTGAAGTCAACCACTCACAAGGTCAAAGTGCCTCACTGACGCTTCAGGTGGCCCCATCAAAACCAACAATGCAAGCAGGACATGGCGGCGTGTGCCTGTAGTTCCGGCTACTTGTAAGGCTGAGGCAGAAGGGTCTCCTGAGCCCAGCAGATCGAGGTTACAGTAACCATGAGCGTGCCACTGTACTCCAGTCTGGGCAACAGAGTGAGACTCCAACTCAAAAAAAAAACAACAAAAATAACTAACAATGTTTTGTAAGATGCATGTTATGGGGCCTCTGTGACTGTTCACAATGACCGGTATCTGATCAAAGATTTAAAGATAAACAATAGAAGCAGGCTCACAAATTATTCAAACATAAAGTTACCAGTAGGGGACTTTAAAATAACCATGATTAATAAGTCTAAGAAAATAAGGGAAAAAGAAGGACAAAAGAGTTTTTTTTTTTTAAAGATGAAGAATTTCAGCCAGGCACAGTGGCTTACTATAATCCCAGCATTTTGGGAGGCAGAGGTGAGAGGATTGTCTGAGCCCAGAGGTTTGAGATCAGCCTGAGCAACTTGGTGAGACCTTGTCTCTACAAGAAATCAGAAATTAACCAGGCATGGCAGCATGTACCTTGCAGTTCCAGCTACTTGGGAGGCTGAAGCAAAAGGATCACCTAAGTCTAGCAGTTCGAGGCTGCAGTAGCCGAAACCGTGGCACTGCACTCCAGCCTGGGTGACAGAGTGAGACACCAACTCAAAAAAACCCCCAAAAACAACAACAGCAACAACAACAAAAAAAAAACATGGAGAATTTTGACAAAGAATTAAAATGTATTGTTTAAAAATTAGATGGGAAGGCCGGGCTTGGTGGCTCAGCCTATAATCCCAGCACTTTGGGAGGTCGAGGCAAGTGGACTGCCTAGGCCCATGGGTCTGAGACCAGCCCCAACAACTTGGCAACACCTCATCTCTAAAATAAGTTAAAAAAATTAGCCAGGCGTAGTAGCATGTGCCTGTAGTTTCAGCTACTTGGAAAGCTGAAGTGGAAGGATCACTGGAGCCCAGTGGGTTGATGCTGGGGTGGTCGTTGAGTGTGCCACTGCACTCCAGCCTGGGCGACAGAGTAAGACTCAAACTCAAAAAAAAAAAAAATTAGGTGGACAATTTAGAACTAAAACATAAAATATCTAAATACCCGAAATTAAGAACTCATTCATGGTTGGGCGTAGTGGCTCGTGTCTGTAATACCAGCACTTTGGGACGCTGAGATGGAGGACTGCTTGAGCCCAGGAGTTTGAAATCAGTCTGGACAACACAGCAAGATCTCAAAAAAATAAAAAAAAATTAAAAAATTAGCCAGGCATAGGGGCACCCTTTTTTCAGGATCAGAATAATATAAGGTCTGACGACTAAGTTAATAAACTCATCCTAGAAAAAGTGCTCCAGATGTCAATGCTGAATATCACTATGGTCACCTTTAAGTACTCCCCTTGGGAA
>JAPVLO010005435.1:0-40830 GCA_027257055.1 Cephalopachus bancanus | reverse complement strand
CTTACCTGAGAGCATGTGGTCAGCCCTTAATCAAAGTCAGTTCTTCTTAACCTAGACATCTGTGAGGAGATAAGTGACAGCCCTGCATCTGGAATGTCATGGCTGTGGTTTTTGGAGTGGGTGGAATGTTGATCTGGTTTAGAAAGGATCTTTAAGATTCATTTTACTCTTAAGCTTCTGTGATTCTATTCAAAATGCCTGGAATAGTTAATGAGTGCTTCTGTGCTTGTGTGTGTTTTCATGGATATGATAATATGAATTCTTTTCAGAACTTTTGAAAAGATTATACGTATTTCTATAGTCTTTATAATTCCAACTCTCAAGTTCCAATTTGTCCCAAGTTGTATGTTATCTGTGTTGGCCAAAAGTCCTACTGGATAGAAAATAGTATGAAGTTTCCTTTAAAAAAAATTTATATATTATACACACACACACACACACACACACACAAACCAATCATGTGACCCAGCAATCCCATTATCCCACTACTGGATATATAGTGAAAAGGAAGGAAATCAGTATAGCAAAGAAATACCTGCACTCCCATGTTTATCACAGCACTATTCATAATAGCCAAGCTATGGAGTCAAATCAAATGTCTATCGATGGAATATAGAAAATGTGGTATATATACACAATGGAATATTATTTAGCCATAAAATAATAAAATTCTGTTATTTGCAACATGGAAGCTCAGCCAGGAGAGAGGTTGGGCCAGTGAGACATTAAATTATATTGCATTATTTTAAATGCTAGCAGTTGACAATTATGCCAACTGGAAGCTACTGATTTATTTTTGGAAATAGGTAATAAATGATTAACTCTGAGGTGAGATATTGTTCAGAAGCCAAGCATATGTGAATAAATCTGAACACTAAGAAGGGTTCCAATATTAAAATATCTCTGTTTTGTCATTCTCTGAGACACAGAGCTCTATTTATAGTGTGGAAACATTTTTGCTACAAGGGAAAGATAAATATTCATGTCATTGTCCAAATTGTTCTTCTTAAGATATTCTTCATTTCCATTTCAAAATTTTCCCTTTTTTCTGATTTTATTAACTTACGTGATTCATCAAAGATATGTTTAAAAAAGGCAGACTAGAGAGCTCCAGGTCCTCACCACCCCCAAGAAACTGTAAAATAAAAACAATATATGGACCAAAGTAGGTTTGTTAGAATTCTAAAAACCAACCAAGAAAGTTTTTTTTGCAACACAGCAAATGCCAAATAAAAAAAAAAAAACCTCACTCAAAACGGTAGGAAATCTCATGACATTTGACTTTCCCTTATCCCATCTCTTCTTTAACACAGTGATGAAAAAGAAAAGAATGGAACTTGCTTGTACTATTCTGGCTTGTGTGGAGGTTGCATAAGAGACTGGTTTCTGTCTTGCTGGATTTGAAAAGCTAATCATCTTGGGGGCAGGGTTTGAATAGTAGGTGCAAGGTCATTGAAAGCAGTGCAGACACCATAGCTAGTAGACCCACTGTGGAACAGACAGGTCAATACAATAGCATTGCTAAGACTTCTGAGAAGAAGCCAGGATGTGACTCTGGGAGAAATTAAGACGTATAAAAACTTTGCATGTGAAGAACTAGAACAAAAGCATGCACTAGCCCAGCGAAGATGCAACTCTAGAAAAAGTGTGAGAGCAGCCTGTACCTTTATGCCAGGATGATTAGTTGAGTTCTTCTCCTGCACAGCCACCCATCTACACAGACTGGGGGACAAACCTGTTTTTGCCAAATGTTCAATTTTCAACAAAAAAAATCACAAGGCATGCAAAGAAAGAGGAAAGTACAGCCCCTTCAAAGGAAGAAAACAAATCTCCAGAAACTGATCTTAAAGAACAGGACTTGACTTACTTGATAAAGCTGTTAAAACAATTGTTTGAAGCATGCTCAGTGAGCTGAAAGATAACATGAACAAACATGTAAACAAACTCAGGAAGATATTTTATAAACAAAATGAGACTATCAACAGAGATTCATTTAGAAATTATTTAAAATAAATAAACATTTTAAACTCAAAAAGTAGAATAACTGAATCAAAAAGTTCAATATAATGGTTCAACAATAGATTTGATCAGGCGGAAGAAAGAACCACTAAACTTGAAGGTATGTCATTTACAATTGTTGAGTCTCAAAAGCAAAAAGCAAAAAGAATGAATAAAGGTAAACAGAGCCTAAGAAACTTATGGGGCACCATCGTGTGAACATAAATATGTATTATGGGATTACCATAGGAGAAAAGAGAGAGAAAGGGGAAGAGAGCATATTTGAAGAAACAATGGATGAAAACTTCCCAAACATGAAGAAAGAAATGGATATACATATACAATAAGATGAGTGATGTTTAACTAGGATAAATCCAAAGTGACCCACACAAGGCATACTCCAATCAAACTGTTGAAAGTCCAAAAAAAAAAGAAACTTGAATGCTGCAAGAGAAAAGTGACTTGACACGTGCAAGGAAGCCTCTATGAGATTAACTGTGGATTTCTTATTAGAAACCTTGTAGGTCAAAAGGCAGTGGGATGATATATTTAAAGTAAATTTTTAAAGTTTGTCAGCGAAAAATATGATATCCAACAAAACTGTCCTCCAAAAAATGAGGGAGAATTAAGACATTCCCAGAAAAACAAAAGCTGAGGGAATTTATTACTGTTGGAAGAGGCACTCTTGTGCAAGCAGTCATTTGACTCCTACCTGGCCATGTTAGAATGGACTTTGGGTCAGGAACACTTCTTTAACAAGAAAATAAAAAACCTTCATATCCTGTTCTGGGCATATCACCTAGGTGGGAATATCTCAACCAGATGACATGATTGGTGAATTTTATCAAACCATTAAAGAATATTTGATACCAGTTCTCCTTAAACTCTCCCAAAATATTGAATAATATAGAATACTTTCAAACTTGTTCTATGAGGCCAGGAATACTCTAATATCAAACCCAGATAAAAACACTACAAGAAAATAAAACCAGAGACCAACTTCCATAATGAATATTGATGCAAAATCCTCAACAAAATACTAGCTAACAGAATTCAAAAGCTTATTAAAAGGGTTATACACTGTGACCAAGAGAGATTCATTCCTGGAATTCAAGGATCTTTCATCATATGAAAATCAATCATTGTAACATACCTCATTAACAGAAAACAAAAAGACAAAAAATATGCAAGCATCTCAGGAAAAGGATTTGGCAAACTTCTTTGATAAAATTCAAATTTTATGAAAAACACTCAACAAACTAGAAACAAAAAATAAAACTAGCTCAACTTGATATAGGTCATATATCACACTTAACGTTGAAAGACTGAAGGGCTTTCTATAAGATGAGGAGTAAGACAAGCATGCCCAGTTTTACGACTTTTGAATGTAACATTGAAAGTTGTAGCCAGTATGATTAGACAAGAAAAATTCAGAAAGACATTCAAAATGGAAAACAGAAAGGTAAATTATTTATGTTCTTCGACCACATTATCTTATATGGAAAAAAATCTTAAAATAGCCTAAAAACTGTTAGAACTAATAAATGAATTTAGTAAAGTTAGAGGATGCAAAATCAACAGATAAAAATAAATTGTTTTTCTACACTAACAGTGAACAATGAAAAAGGACATTAAGAAAACAATTTCACCTACAATAGTATAAAAAATAATAAAATGCTTAAAAATTTAAGAAAGGAGCCAAAAAATTTGAGTACTGCAAACTGCAAACAGTTTTGCTTTTTGCCATTTCAACAATGATGGACATTACCGCCTGTTTATTTGCCTGATTTTTGCTGCCTGATTATCCCATGATGGTGTCTAAGATACAAAGAACACCCACACCATGTTTTATTTCATTGGCTGTCTAAAAGTATAATAAAAGCAACTCATTGCTATGTGTCGTGCTTCTAATTTTCTCTATATACTCTTTATGATCAGAATCAGCTCAAATTATTTTTTCCAAACTTGATATTTCCTGGTGTATGTCTCATATCCTAGCCATTATGCACTATTTTTTATAAAATGAAGACAAAACATTCTCTTGTGGTCTTCTTCAAATCTTATCTAATTCTATTCTTAAGAGACACAGTAGGCTAGTTTAAGAAATGAAATTTTATTTATCAAGGAAAAAGTTCAACTTACCTGGAATCCCACTACTTGCTACCAAGGAGAGTCTATTCTCTTTCTGATACATGAAATACTTTTAAACTTTCTTCAGGTCAAAGAGATTGTCTCACCAATGACTAATATTATATTGTCTTGATCTGTGTTATTTGTCATCTCTAGCTATCTGAGAGTCTGAAATACATTTAATCTTAAAGAATCACACAGAAAAAAAATGCTACTCTTATACTGTCAGATTCTAAAGTAGCAAATGCTTTTGGGGGTTGTTAAATAAAACCGCAGCATGTCTAAAATGCTTTGCATCATGGTACTCTAAAATTCTGGTAAGATGTTTATTTGATGTTTATAAAGTGAGTGGTATTTTAGTCACTTGAATATAAACAAAAGTTAACATTCTATGGTAAAAGTAAAGAATGACACTCTGTGACTGTAAACCCTTTAACTGAACCAAGCTTGAATTATTTTAATGTTTTATGTCACTTATTTATTTTTCCCCAAAGAAATGGTCCTTTCATCTCAGGCCAAAACAAGAGTTTAGTGTATGAAAGGAAATGAGAGGAAGACAGAGAAGGCAAAGAACTATAAAGACAGATCCTAGAATGGGAATAAAATTTATTGGAATTAAGAAGGAATTGCCTTCTTTCTAGTAATATCCTAGTACAGCCAACATAAAACAAATCATTGTATCCAAGGCCAGTGGGTTGTGTGATGCCCAGAACTCAACACATCTGCAGCCATTTCATAGATGTCACATGGCTCAGGAGTGGCCCCGAAGCCTACTCTCTTAGAAGACATAAAGAGTGTAAAATGCAATAATCTATGCGGGAGTAGAAAAAAACAGGGAAAGGAATAAATTTAAATAGTTTTCAAAATAATATATGAGAAAGGCCGATGCAAATGTCAAACTTCAACAACTATATGTTTTTTTTTCTATTTGTTGAAAGCATCTGGCTGGGCATGGTGGCTCAAGCCTGTAATTCCAGCACTTAAGGAGGCTGAGGCAAGAGGATTACCTGAGCCCGGGGGCTCGAGACCAGCCTGGGCAACTTGCTGAGACATCGTCTCTATAATATATCATTAAAAAAAAATTTTTTTTTAAAGTTAGCCAGGCATGGTAGCATGCACCTGTAGTTCGACTACCTGGAAGGCTGAGGCGGAAGGATCACCTGAGCCCAGCAGGTCGACACTGGGGTGGCTGTGAGCATGCCACTGCACTCTAGTCTGGGTGATGGAGTGAGACTCTAACTCAAAAAAAGAAAGAAAGAAAGTTCCAGTAAACACTCTATGTACTCATCTAAGAGTAATTCAAAATTTTGCCACTTTAAAAATCAACCCCCTCAGGTCTCCTCCCATTCTGGGAGCTTTTTTGTCCTCAATAAACCCTGCTTTCAAAAACAAAATAAACTATTCTATCATTTTAAACACCAATTATTCTCAAAGATAAACCATCGTCCAGTGAAATTAAACACTCTTATTAATGGTTTGGCATTTATATAACAGCTTCATTTTTGTTGATTGAACTCCCTTTGTGAATGAGTCCCAACAGCATAAACTAAAATGCCAATACTTTAAGGATGAAATGCAGCGGGAATTCTATTGCTTTATGGGGAGTGGAACTCAGTAAAGTAATATGGGTTGAAAAGTAATGAATTTAAAATAAGTGTAAAACGGGGTGCCTAACATGCACAATGATAATAAATTTTATGGCAGGACCTATAAATGTACCCACAAGCATAAAATAAACGGTTGGCTCTAATCTTTTAGTTCTCTGAATGGATTTGAATCCCAGGAGAGTATGACAACTGGGAAACAGCTAGCTTGGGAGAAACAGTGACTTTACTCAATGTTTTATCATTGTCATCAACGAATATTACTTGACACAGAGGCTTCTTTTGTTTTTCCTGAATCTCTTGTATGTTGTCATCAATTTTATAATATCCTAAAATAAAAAAATTAAAAATATATTATAAATCTTACACTTTTCATGGAGAGGGACTTATACCCATGTTTTATTATGTATTTTATTCTATTTTTCTGGTCATGTTTCCAAAGACAAGAATGCACACAGATACTCTTTCTTGTTCCTCATCCATAATGTTTAAAGAAATAGGTATTATTTTCACCCAAGATGGAATAGGCCCTTTCCTCCCAGATCTTCCTTCTTACAATTAAAAATCCTTGCAAGAAAAAAAACATGAACAAACACACAAAGACTCTACAAAATAGAAAAATGTGAACCTCAGGACTTAAGAAATGACACAGCAGAGGATTCTAAAGCTTTTCTTTCTGCTTCCCATATATCCTAGACAGAGTGCTGAAGAAACCTACAAACTGGAGCCAGCAACAAAAAGAGCTCCAAAAAAAGGCTGTTTCTTCTAGCCAAAAGTAATTTTACAGAACCAAAAACATGTTTGACATCATCCACATACTCACGCAAAACAAAAAAGGAATGCTTCTGTGGTTCCATGAAGGCTGACCAAGAAGCTAACCTTCCACTGCAATGGATACAGATGATCTGTGTACTCCTGTAATATTTCCCTCCATGAGCCAAATGGGGAGCTCATAGGAAAGATCATAAAGGATCCTGAGAAAGTTACAGTTTCGATATGCTGGAAGATGTAACAGGAGCTGCTGCCAAAATTCTGCCTATAAATATATTATTATCAGCCAAGCTTAGTAGCTTAGCCTGTAATCCCAGCACTTTGGGAGGCCGAGGCAAGTGGATTGCCTGAGCCCGCGGGTTCGAGACTAGCCCAGGCAACTTGGTGAGACCTCGTTCTACAATAAATAAAAAATTAGTTGGGCATGGTAGCACCTGTAGTTTCAGCTACTTGGAAAGCTAAGGTGGAAGGATTGCCAGAGCCTAGTAGGTCAACACTGGGGTGGCCTGGATGACTGACTGATGTTCCAACTCAAAAAAAAAAAGAAAATATATTTTTATGTAATTTATGGAACAAATATATTATCTGCAAGGGCAAGAGCAACAAATCTGCTGTTTTAGGGCACTAGCAGGCACTCATAGCAGCTAGAGGAAGAAAAGCAGCACAGAAACATGAGAAGACGCAGGAATACCTGGTAGGCCTAACTATAGGGAGAAGAGATAAAGTAGCACTTGTGATAACCACATCTTCAAACTCAAGGACACAGTGCTTTCTGCAACAGCTTAAACTCACATTTTCTCAAATGCACATGGAACATACAGCAAAATAGACTGCATTCTTCACTGTTAGACAAATCTTCACAATACAGAAGAACAGAAATCATACAAAAGACGTTCTTGAGCTACAGAGAAGCTATACTAGAAATTAATAAACACTTTTTTACTTGGAGATATACAAAATATTTATAAATGATATTCTTTAATAAGATATTTTGAAGTGTATGAAAACAACACAAAAATACAGAAATTCCTGAATATAACTAAAGCAGTGCTCAGACATAAATATGTGGTTTCAATTTTTATATTTTAAAAGAAAGATCTGCAGATACTTAAGTTCCCACTTTAAGAAACTAGACAAAGAGAGACAATTAAATCTAAAGAAAGTAACGGAAGAAAAACAGAAAGTATTAAATAATAAAACTGAAAATAGAAAACAGCACGGAAAATCAAACCAAAACTTATTAAAAAGATTTTTTTTTCAATGATAAGCAGAAAAGAAAACAAGTCACAAATTATCAACATCAGAAATGCAAGAGGGGAAATTATTGACACACCAGACATTCAACAGATAATAAAACAACACGGGTGACTATAACAAATTAAGGTGCCGTAAAGAACAAATATTTATTTTTCTCAGTTCTAGAGGCTGGAAGTCTCAGAATAGGCGCCAACACAGTTGCATTCTTGTGAGTGACCTTTTTGGGTTATAGGCTATTCTTGTAATAGCCTCACATGCTGGAAAGTAAGGTAGCTAGCTGTGGTATCTTCTTGTGAGGACATTTTAATCTATCTTTTTTTTAACCAAAAAAGCAAATAATTGTATTTGGACACTCTTGAAAGAGGTGGTAGGAGAATATGGACTGTAAGCAGAGGGCGTTTTTTGGATTCTTAGATCTTTATTCCTTTGTTTTAGAAAACTGATATCATATTATTTGGTTCAATAATTCAAATCCTCAAATGGTTTCTTTTACCTGTGATCTCAGGCTAGACTTTAATCCACTTATTATCTGAATTCAAACCTGAATGATAACAGAACATGAAATCTAAATTATTTTCCTTTTATTGACTGAAAACTTTACCATTCTTTTTAAACAATTTTTCTAAGTTTTCTATTTAGAGACAGCTTATTTAGCCAGTCAATATGCTCTAATCATTTACATATACTGACTGGGAGGTACGCTTCATCTAAATTATGTCAATCTTTATGTAATGCCATTTGTTAACATGGCTCACAACAAAAACTTTCAATAAGTGTACATCACTTCTAATAATTAAGATGATTTTACTTTTCTTCTAGGAATTATATTGAAAACTATAACTTTTTAAAATTTCTGGAATCATTTATTAGTATAGACAAAGGCTAAGATGCATATGAAAAGATGTTTCACATCATTAGTGACAAAGAAACTGTTATGGACTGTGTCCCATCCCCAAATTTACATATAACCTATGCACAACCTCTGGTATATTTTAAATTACTCTCCATATTACTTATACTAGCCTCATATAACAGAGACATAAACAATTGTAATAACTAGATGTTGTTTAGGGAATGATGACAAAAAAGTCTGTTCATTTTCAGTAGAGATGCATTTTTTAAAAATAGTTTCAATCTATAATTGCTGGAATCCACAGATGGAGAACCCATGGATACAGAAAGCAGACTGTATCTATAAACACATTAAAAGTCATTGAACTATAGACTGTCAAATGAATTGTATGAGATGTGAATTATACCTCAATAAAGCTGTTACCCCCCAAAAAGAAAAAAAAAATTAAGGTGCTCTTCCACTAAGATCTAACTTTCTCAAGGCTCCTTCTGTCAACACTCGCTCACCTGGGTACTTCCGGTTTAGGAATTTGACTTCTAGGGACCATGGTTCTTCTCCTTGCTCCAACATGTGGATAACCTTGGGTTTGGTAATGCAGCACCCTGTAATGAAATAATTGAGGGTATAAATGGACCAGATCCATGAGCACTTGGATGGAAAAAGATGCAGCTATAAAAGCATTAACTGAGAATATTCTTCTGATGTTTTCATAGGGAAGATAATGACAAAAACTGTTTTTCTTTCTGTAAAGGCTTCAATTACGAAGCCTTTCATCTCTATAAAGAATCTATGTGTCTTGACAATTTTTTAAAAAAAACAAACATGCTGCAGAAGGAGTCCCACGGCAGGTCCGCTCACCCACTGCGACGAGGTGGCCGTAATTCTCCAGCATCACGTCCCTGTATAGGCTCCGCTCCCCAGGGCCCATCTGCTGCCACTCCTCCCGGGTGAGCTCCATGGTCACATCCTCGAATGACACGGATCCCTTCAGCAATACATTTTTTTCAAGGTCTCAGAATTAGGTGACACAGAAAATACCTGAGAACTTTTCCTGTTTACTCTTGAGGATCAAAAACAGTTGGTTATACAGGCTTATTTTGGACCAAATTTCATCTTAAAACTTGTCACTCAGCTAGTTTAAAAGGTTTCTAATTTACCATACCACATCTATATACATTTATGAATTCCAGATGTTTTTAGACAGAAAAATTCAATGTAATTAAACCTTCTACAACTCTTCTTACACATTCCCAGGATGATCATTCTCTAGGAAGTTCATATCCTCCTTGAACATCATCCCTGTAAATACCGGGATCCAAGGAAGAAAGACATGTGAGCACTAGAGAGATACCTGACCAAACTTGTGTATAAGTAAATATATGAAAATACAGAAATCTAGAGCTCATGAAGAACAAGGAACAGCTTACAAAGCAGTTGGAACCAATGAGACCATAGTAAGAAAACACTATGTACACTGAAGTAACAGCAATCAACATAAGAATAGGATATAATCACAGAGCAGAAGCAGCAACCATCTGATGATTATTGCTTGAGGTAGCAACTTAGTCTAGCTGTGTGAGAAGTCCCTCTCTCTATATTTTGTTTTATTTTGTTTCTAATTGACACAAAGACAAATCATTCAAATAAGATCTCAGTTATACATGGAATCTAAGACAGTAAAATGCACAGAAGTAAAGAAAGAATAGAATGGTGGTTACCCAAGTCTGCGGGAGAGGGGGAACGAAATAGGAAATGTTGGTCAAAGGATACAAACATTCCATCAGACAAGAGGAACAAGTTTTCAAGATATTGCACAGCATGGTGACTCTAGTTAATAATAATATAATGTATGTTTCAAAATAATCAGCTTCTTGATGGGGCCAAAAACTGACAATTGAGAAACAAAAGGAAAAACATGTGAGATGTTTGAGTGAGAGATCTGTTCAGGTTGCCACAAGGGGTGTGTGAGACATAAAGCTGAACTGCCCTTTAAACCAATATACACGATTTCAGAGCACAGAAGGCAAGTCTAGGATGAAGACAAACACTTAGGAGTCATTAGCACTCTAGCTGGTAACTGAAGTTATTAGAGACAATCAGACAGCTCCTTGAGCACATGGGATTAAGGAAAAAGTACCAAAACAAAAACACTTGAGGACCACACATATTAAAGAGGCTGGCAGAAGATGTACAGGAAAGAAGTCAGAGAAGAAGGTTTCTGAAAAACAGTAACAGAATCCAGAGGATAAAGTCTTAGAAACTTAAAAAAGGGAAAGTTTTTATACCAAAAGACCTCAAATTCAAGCTAACAAGTGACGTCAGCAAAAATACTGAAGTTGAGAAAATTCTCTCTTCCATAAAAGTAATGAGAAACTGGCAGCAATTACAGAATCAACTTTTTCTGCAAGCTAATCAAAGGCTTCAAGCAATCTATATAAGAATATTTATACCAAATAATGTATACATTATGCCTGTAATCCCAGAGGACTGCCTGACCCCAGGGGTTAGAGAACAGCTGAGCAACTTGGCAAAACCTCGTCTCACAATAAACCAGAAGATTAGCTAGGTGTGGTGGCAAACACTGTAGTTTCAGCTACTAGGAAGGCTAAGATGGAAGGATATTCTGAGCCCAGCAGATTGAGGCTGCAGTAGCCGTATCACTCCAGCATGGATGACACAGTGAGATTTTAATTGAAAAAAATATTTGAAAATGTTTTTTTAAAAGGCTGCAACAGTGGGAGAACTGTAGTTCTGCATCATCTTAACTTGTTCTATTTTCATCCATCTCTCTCCAGTTCCACGTTAGCTTTCAGAATCAATCATCTGAGATAAGAGGAAAAACCAGCAGCCTGGCAATCACTGGAGGAGGCAAAAGTGGGTTAGAGCTGTCAAAGGCCTGTTCCCAGAAAACTGTCATCATTTGAGTTAATATGATGGTTCCTTTGAAGACCTCACTTGCAAGGCTGACTACTGAACTAACTCAAGAGTTTTCACCCAGGATGAAAAACCTGTGCTCCAAGGCATTAGTCAAAAACATTCAAAGGCAATTTTAACTTACCTGCTACCTGGGGTGGTGGATAAAGAGTTGGGATAAGTAATCACCTAATAAAAAGCTTTATTTAAAGGACAATCTAGAGGATAAAATGTCCATAAAGGTTTTGAAAAACTCTGATATATTCCTGAGAATTGAGAAGCCCACCTATATGCACTGAGCTGAGAATATGCCCAGGACTGTGATATGTTCAGGAAGGACATGAGAAGGCTCTAAGCTGTAACTTCTGAGTGACCTTAAGGTTTGGAGAAAGCAAGAAGTGAAGACTAATAAAGAGTTGTAAATAGCCTGGATGACTGCTGGAGAAATGCCACAGCATTCACAAGGTCCCCTGGAAAAGACTGAGACACTTGCTTGGTTTCAGGCACTTAAGGAAATTTCTGCAGTCTTCAGCTGCCACACACAACAAACACAGGCACTACTGAATTAGTTTTAAAAAGTAACTGGAAAGGCCAGGCATAGTGGCTCATGCCTATAATCCCAGCAATTTGGGAGGAGGAGGGAAGAGGATTGCCTGAGCCCAGGGTTTCGAGACCAGTCTGGACAACATAGCAAGACCTTGTTTCTACAATAAATAAAAAAAAAAAGCCAGGCATGGAGGCATGTACCGGTGGTGCCAGCTACTTGGAAGGCTGCAGTGGAAGGATCGCCTGAGCCCAGCAGATGGAGACTGCGGTGGCAGCGAACATGCCACCTCACTCCAGCCTCGCTAACAGAATAACACTCCAACTCAAAAAAAAGTTCACTGGACAACTTTCAACAAAAACCCCTGGGAGGAGAGAAATTCTTCTACAGTTGCCATATT
Source organism: Cephalopachus bancanus (assembly GCA_027257055.1). Lineage (NCBI taxonomy): Eukaryota > Metazoa > Chordata > Mammalia > Primates > Tarsiidae > Cephalopachus > Cephalopachus bancanus. Next base: position 28,360 of record JAPVLO010005435.1, on the reverse strand, counting down.
TTATTAAAATGTCCTGTTTTCAACAACAAAAATTACAACAAAAGGCCAGGCACAGTGGCTCAGCCTGTAATCCTAGCACTTTGGGAGACCGAAGTGAGAGAATTGTCTGAGTCTAGGGATTCTAGACCAGCCTAGGCAACTTGGCGAGACCTTGTCTCTACAATAAATCACAAAAACTAGGCTGGTGTGCTGGCATGCATCTGTAGTTAGAGCTTCTTGGAAGGCTGAAGCAGAAGGACTGCTTGAGCCCGGCAGGTCGAGGCTGCAGTGGCCATGAGCATGACACTGCACTCCAGTCTGGGTGGCAAAGAGTGAGACTCCAACATAAAAAAAAAAATTGCAAAAACAAGAAAAAAAAATGTAAGACCCATATGCAGGAAAAGAGTAATCAACAGAAATTGCTCCTGAAGAAGCAGATATTGGTCTTAACTGAAGAAGCAGATATTGGACTTAACTAGACAATGACTTTAAATCAGTTATTTTAAATATGGTTAAAGACCTAAAGGAAATCATATCTAAGAACTGAAGTGCAGTATGTCACCAAATAAAGACATAAAGAGGCAGAAATTATAAAAAAGAACCCAACAGAAACACTAAAATTAAAAAGTACAATAACTAAAATGAACAATTCACCAAAAAAGTCCACTCAATAGCGGAGCTGGAAAAGAGTGAAGCAACTAAGATAACACGTCCATTGAGACTGTGCAGTGAGAAACAGAAAGAAAAAAGTAATAACAAAAAAATGAACCATAGGACAATATCAAGATTACCAACATATGCATAATGAGAGTACAGGACAGAGAAGGGAGACACAAAGGGTCTAACACAATTTTTGAAGGAACAGTGGAGAAGAGGTTCCAAAATCTGAAGGACATGATTAATCTACACACTCCAAAAGCTCAACTACAAGTAAGATAATCTTGGAGAAAGAAATCCACACCTGGATACAATATAATCAAAGTTTTAAAACAGCCAAAGACAGAGATAATCTTGAAAGCAGAAAGGGAGAAGCAAACTATCATATTCAAAGTTGATTTCAAATGAGAAACCATGAAGAACAGAAGGCAATGGGATGACATATTCAAAGTCAGCAGGACAAGAGATGATAAGTCCATGGAGATGGCAGCAGGGGAAGGACAGGCCAGTGGAAAGTATCACTCGCAGAGAAACATTCCAGGACAGAGTGAGAAGCAGAGGCAAGTGGTGAAGAAAAGTCAAGTAAGGAAAGATAAGACAATGCCCACGGATTTGATTGCAATCCAGTAGGGTCAATGGAAGTCAAACACAAGTGGGAAGAAAAACCAAGGCATCACACAGACATTTGAAGTTGATCGCAAAGTGTGGAGACATCTGAAAAAGAACAGAATTTTAAATCATCTGCTAAACAACCTGAATATCATGAATACTCAGAATATTTATGGAGCGTGATTTTTAAAGACATTCAGTTGATTCATTGCAAAAATGTCTCATTTAACCCATGTTTGAATTCTTGAGAAGTGAGTAACGAGTGAGTTAGTGCTCAACATGACATTTTTTACTTCTATAGAGGAAAGAGTAAAGAAAACATTCTATCCTATATAATGAGTTACCACTAAATCACCTTGTAGAACAACCATTATATCAGGTTATCTTCATCTTTATATTTCATGAGGAATCAGTTTGCTTTATCTTTCTCATCAACGTAAACTGTTACATAATGTCTGATCCTCTGTCAAAGTAATTAAAACCACAGAAATAAATGTGGCGCTCAATTTGGTAAATGTGCACCAGGAGAGAACCTGCATCTATCTACCCACATGCCACCTTTGCTCTGCTAGTCTTCTGTATTTCTGTATCTTCTATGAATGTGTCTGACCCATCTATCTCTACTTTTTCATATTAAAATAATGATACATAAACCCTTACAAAATCCTTAAAAATCCCTTATAAAAGTTTGTAAAACAAACTGATTATTAAGAACCAAACTCACCTGAGCCATGTTCATTTTGTGCTGCTCCTGGAAGAGAGTAGAGGCCTGTGAAGGTTCACCTGGAGAGGAGGAAAGAACAAGGGGGTCATGAGACTTGGCCTGCCTTATAGTTCCTTTAGAGGAGTTCTCAATTATGACAATTACAATGGTTTTACTGGTATATAATCCCAACATTATTGAGACATGTCTGCATTCACCTGCCTAAAATTCTTTTTTTTTTTTTTTTTGATTGGAGTCTCACTCTGTTGCCAGACTGATGCAGTGCCGCTACCGCATATCAACTGCTGGGCTCCGGCGATCCTTCACCTCAGCCTTCGAGTAGCTGGAATTACAGGCATGCACTACCACGCCTGGCTGATTTTTTGATTTATTGTAGAGATGAGGTCTCGCTGCCCAGGCGGGTCTCGAACCCGCGGGCTCAGGCAATCCACTCACCTCAGCCTCCCAAAGGCGCGGGATTACAGGCTGAGCCACCGAGCCCGGCTGCCTAAAATTCTTATCACACCCAACTGGAGAAAAGGTTTCCCAATGGGGAATGTCACTTTGACTCTTGAAAAGGGACAGAAGGACCACACAAAGGTAGCAGCACTTGAACGCATTCATCTCTGATATGAAGTCCACTTAACCTTGCATTTTTCACTGGGTGTGGTAAAAACTGTATTTTGTAAATTTAGTAACAATTTATGCTCCTTGTGACTACCTGACAAAATTGTAAAAATAATACAATAGAAGATTAACTTAACATGTTCAGGTACACAGAGGTGAAACCCTCTATCCTCATTCAACTTAATATCCCCCCAAAAAGCAACTCAGGGGGGATTAGTAAGCAAATTCTTACTGTCTTTACACCCTGAGTTAGAGCTTACACAGAAAACTCTAAAATAAAGATGAAATGTTGTATAAAAGGAATATGTTTTTCAACATTTAGCTCAATAATGGTTGTTGATTCTTTAAAAAGACTTTTTGATAAGATGCTTATGACACTCACCTGTGTGTGAACAGCACCGTGCTTAGTTCCTGGGTCTGCCCTGGGTGACTATACACAAGTCATTAATTTCAGGCCCCATAAAAGGAGGAACCCAAAAAGCCCCAGATTTATCTAAAAAATTGTGTACTTATTCTTACATGTTCAAACTTCAGTCACCCTCAAAGCACTCTTCGCTTGATGCAAGAAACCTATCGAGACACTTTTTCCACTGCTCAAAACATTTTCTAGACTCATCAATTTTGGTGCCTTTTAGTGCTTCTGCTGTTTTTTGTTTCACCTCTTCCACACCCACAAGATGTTTCCCTTTGAAGACTTGTTCCCAGAGAAACAGAAAAATGTCACTCTGGCTGAGATCAGGTGAATAGGAAGGGTGGGGTATGGAGGTCAGGACATTTTTGGTCAAAAACTGATGAATACTCAGGGCGGTGTGGGCAAGTGCACTCATAAGACACCATAATGAAATGGGCAAATGTGTTGAGTCTCAAAAAAAAAAAAATTGTAATAACTGAAGCCAAACACAGCCTCTCACAACAATGCTAGCTGGTACACTGATGCTGGTTGGTTCCTAGAACACTTACCTAGTGGGAAAAGCCAGTAGTACTAAAAGGGGTCTGCCCTCCAAAAGATAACTGATGTTTTTGGGGTTCCCCTCATATTTTGGGGTTTCCAGCATAGAAAACCCCCTCCCTCTGGTATCATTTTGTTATTATCTATGTTCAAGAAAGGAGTGTCAGTATAACTCTAAATGCCACATGTAGTAATGAACGTGGTGTGACAGCTACTCAAAGTGCTGAAAAAGTAACAGGAAAATGAAGGAAATGGGGTGTTGTTTAGGATTTTGTCAGCTGACTACATCTTCTCTGGATACCATGGCCTCACCAGCCCTCTTGTAAAGTACCTTTTTCTCCTCAGCTTGACACTCAACCCTCTCAACCCCAGGTCACCACCTTCTGCAAGTTAGTGCACATTATCCCTGGTGACACAGTCCATAACAGCTCCTGAATGTGGTAACATTATAAGTGTGACTCATGCTACACAGCGAACCAAGAACTGCCTCAGGTGAAGCAAATCAGAACCCGCTCCTTTCTAAAAACTTCTGCCTCTGTTCTGAAGCTCTGGAACAGGTCTCTGTCAAACAGGCCGTTCTCAGTGGCAGTACCTGGCATGGACTCCCTCTTTCCAGCCTCTTGTCACAGTTGCTTTCTTTCAGAAGGGCTGGAACTTGGGCCTGAAAAACAAATCCACTTTACCTGAAAATTTCATCTTACACCTAGCACCCTAAGCCTGACTCTTTTGGTATTCACCAGAAACGTGCTATCCAATACTGTAGCCATTAGCTGTATGCAACCACTGAACACCTTAAATGCGGCCAGAGTCACGAGTTAAGGTAACATTTTAAATGTAATGAGTCAAGGAAAACACATCAGCAAAATTAGCTCTGCTTGCCTCTTTTGACTGTAGCTACTGAAAAATTCTAAATGAGTCTTGTGTTTCTCACCGACTTTCTATTAGACATCACTGCTGCCGACTAGGAATCTGTGCCCTTGAGGGGAGAGGCAGTCTCAACCATGCTAGAGGGTTCCAGAGCCTCAGTCCAAACCATGGAACTGGAGACTGCACAAATCTCAGGATAGAGTTACCACTTGGTGAAACTCTGTCCACGTTCACTTCACGGTCACGTAGGGAGATCTGAGTACTGACCCCTCTGAATAAGTGCCCCCAAGGTTTCAGGCAGGTAATGGCAGCTCCAGGTTTCCGGGAGGTCCACTGTCAGGAAGAACAAGAGACAGGGAGTCAAGCCCACCTGGATGCGCCTTCTACCCTCTCACCTCCTAGCTTGTGTCCACCCACGTGAAATTCCCTGCACTTAAAAATAAAAATAAAATGGCACGTGTATAACGACCAGCAGGGTCGCTGCGAGGGTTCAATGAACCGTGAAGGACGTGGACAGACAGGTGTCTCCTGACAACAGCTGCTTCCAAGCCACACAGCGATGGTTGCGAGCACCAGATGACTCATCTGACCAAGGACGACAGGTCTAACCAAGGACGACCCATTCACTTCTCAGAGCCACCACAGGAGCGACGGCCGCCCCCTTGGGTCCACGCCCAAGCCCTGCACGCCCCGGCCCTGCACCCCCGGCCCGCCCGCCCCGCCCCTCTCCTCTCCCCCTCCCGGCCCGCTCTTCCCCTCTGCCCCGCCCCCCCCGCGCTCCTGCTCGCCCCCCGCCCCGCGCGCTCTCCACTCCCCAGCCCGCTCCCCACCCCCCAGCCCGCTCCCCACCGCCATCCCCTCCCCCGCCCGGCCCGCTCTCCACTCTCCCGGCCCGCTCCCCTCCCCGGCCCGCTCTCCCTCCCCGCCGCGCTCTTCCCCCTCCCCGGCCCACTCATGCCCCCCACTGCCCGCTCTCCCCCCCACCCCGCCCGGCCCGCTGTGGACTCCACAAGCTGCGCGCGCGCGCGCGCGCGAAGGAGAGAGCGGGGCGGGGGACGGGGAGTCCCCGCCCGAGGCTCCCCGTGGCGACTGACGCCCGCCCTCAGCACGCAGGCCAGCTGTCCCGAGGCCCCCGGCCCGCAGGGAGCCCCGACGCCGGCGGCCTCACCCCAGGTGCGCGGCCTCCGCTCCGAGCAGACCTAGGAAACCAGTTGCGTGCCTTTGAGCCAAGAAGGCGGACGCTGGACATCGGGGCTGGACCTGCGCCTGCGCAGAGGACGCACCGTGGAACCCTTCCCAGAGTGCTACGCGGCAGGCCCCCCGACGTCGGGAACTACCATTCCCATAATCCCTTGCGTCCGGGGCGTTCGTGATTTCCATCTTCGTCCGTAGGTCGGGTCCTGGCTGCCCAGGTGTTGCCCAGATCCTCAGAGGTGTGGGCATCACGGCCCCCTGCAGTTTGTGGTTGGAGCAAACAGCTGCAACAGACACCAACAGCCGCAGAAACATGAATAGGGACTGGACGTTAGAAATGTTAAGAAAAATCATTATTTTCTTAGTGTGATGTTGGGAGATGTAGGAAATTGCTCTTATACGCAAAAGATACACACTGAAGCCTTTACACTTACATATTTGTAGTTTAAAGTGATATTTGTAAAATAACTAAAAGTATTAGAGAAAGTATGTTTTTAAAAAGTGAAGAATAAATATGTGTGATATGTGCAAATGATGCTCATTTTACTATTTTTTACTATTCTGATTTTTTTCATCTACAATAAAAGATGTGTAGGGCAACGTGGAAGAGGAGCAGTGAGGAGATTCTATTATGCCTCCCATAGAATGCCTTTTAACCTCAAAGCTGCCAAGATAAATATATGTTCGTACAAATATCTCTTATTACTATGACTGTGAAATAGAACAAATACGAGAAAATATAAGAGTAATATCTGTGACCAGCAGGGATTATCTGAACTGGAAAGGAAGGAAGCTAGATGTTCAAAATTACGTGAGTAATGCATGAAAACACATACAAACCCCAAATAAGAAAGTGATTAGTATATCAACCTTGCATTTCTATTCTTTCTTTTTTCTTTTTTTTTTTTTTAGATGGAGTTGTCTCACCCTCTTGTTGAGAATGGAGAGCAGTGGCATGCTCCCTGCTACTGCAACCTCAACCTGCTGGGCTCAGGTGATCCTCCCCCCTCAGCCTTCCAAGTAGCAGGAATTACAGGCACACACCACCATGCCTGGCTAATTTTTTTTTTTAATGTAGAGATTAGGTATTGCCAAGTTACCCAGGCTGGTCTCCAACCCATAGGCACAGGCAATCCTTTCACCTCGGCCTCCCAAAGTGCTGGGATTATAGGTGTGAGCCACTGCACCCAGCCTAACCTTGCATTTCTATGGAGAAAACTTTCTTGAAATTTGTGTGCACACATCTGACTTTTTTACAAATTGGGACATCTGAGTACAATAACATTGATTTTTTTTAAATTGATAGGCATTTTAGAATTGTTTTAGGTATACAGAAAAGCTGAACAGAGTTACTATATACCCTGTCTCATCAAGCCACATACAATTTTTCCTTTTATTAACAACTTGCATTAGTATAGTACATTTTGTAAAATTAATTAATTAAGTCTGCAGTTTACATTACCTTTCACTCTTTCTGTTGTACGGTTCTATGGGTTTTTCCAAATGCATAATGTCACTTGGTGTGACTTCCACCCATACAATAATGCTATCCACCATTCTAGTATCATACAAAATAATTCCGCTGCCATAAAAATGCCCTAGGCTCTATCTATTCACCTCCTTCCTGAAATCCTGCCAACAACTCATCTTTTTACTGTCTCCATATTTTTGCCTTTTCCAAAATGTTGTATAGTTGGAATCACACAGTATGTAACTTTTCAAACTGGCTTCCTTAATTTAGCACTATGTATTTAATCTTTCTCCATGTCTTTTCATGGCTTGATTGCTTATTTCTTAAGTTTATCCACTATTGAAGTACATCTTGGTTATTTCCAAGTGTCTGCAATTATGAATTACACTGCTATAACATTTGTGTGCAGATAAGTTTTCATACCAGTTGGGTAAATATCAAGGAGCACAATTGCTGGATAGTATAGTGATAACCACATTCAGCTTTATAAAATTTGCCAAACTATCTTCCAAAGTGACTGTATCATTTTGCATTATCACCAGCAATGAACAAGAGTCTGTCCTACCAACGTTTGATACTGTCAGTGATTTGGGTTTTGCTTCTTTTAGTAGGTTTGTAGTGGCAACTCATTGTAAATCTCATAATTTTCAATTCTTGTTTGATACAGGCTGGCAGACTTCTTATATGCTTTATTTGCCATAAATATGTCTTCTTTGGCAAATTATCTCTCTAAATCACTAATTTTTATTGTGTTTCTATTTTCTTATTGTTGAATTTTAATTGTTCTCTGTATGTTTTGGCTAAACTGTTTTTTTGTTGTTGTTGGTTTTTTTTGTGTTTTTTTTTGAGTTGGAGTCACACTCTGTCACCCAGACTGGAGTGCAGTGGCCGCTCCCGGCCACCGCAGCCTCGACCTGCTGGGCTCCGGCGATCCTTCCGCCTCAGCCTTCCAAGTAGCTGGAATTACAGGCATGCGCTACCACACCTGGCTGATTTTTTGATTTATTGTAGAGATGAGGTCTCGCTGCCCAGGCGGGTCTTGAACCCGCGGGCTCAGGCACTCCACTCACCTCAGCCTCCCAAAGGTGCGGGATTACAGGCTGAGCCACCGAGCTGGCTAAACTCTTTTTTATCAGATATATCTTTTGCAAGTATTTTCTCTGAATCTTTTGTTTCTCTTTTCATTCTTTTGATAGTCTTTCATGAGGCAGAAATTTTAAATTTTACCAGTCAAATTGTTCAATTTGTTCCTTCAGAGATAATGCTTTTCGTGTTACCTAAATACTCATTGCCAAACCCAAGGACAACTAGAGATTCTCCTGTGTATTGTCTAGAAGTTTACAGCTTTGTGTTTTATATTTAGACCTGTGATCCATTTTAAGTTAATTTTTGTGAGAGGTATAAGATCTGCAGCTACACACCTTCATTTTTTTTTTTTTATTGTGGATGTCCAGTGGTTCCAGCATCATTAGTTGAAAGGCAATCATTGCTCTATTTTATTGTCTTTGTTCCTTTGTCAAAGATCAGATGCTTGTGTGGGCCTACTTCTGGGCTTTCCATTTTGTTGCACTGATCAACTTGTCAATTTTTTCACCAGTACCACAATATCTTGATCACTGTAGCTTTATAGTAATTCTTGAAGCCAGGTAGTGTCAGTCCTCTAAGTTTGTTCTTCTCAGTATTAAAATGGCTATTCTTGATCTTTGTATTTCCATGTAAACCTTTACAATCAGTTTGTTGGTGTAGACAGTATAACATGCTGAGATTTTAATTGTGATCATGTTGAATTCGTTGATCAATTTGGAACAGACTAACATCTAAGCATGTTGAATGTTCTTATCCTTTAACATGGGATATCTCTCCATTTGTTTAGTTGTTTCTTTCTTCAGAGTTCTATAGTTTATCTTCTATAGATTTTGTATTATTTTGTTAGATTTATACCTAAGTATTTCATTATTTTGGTGTTGATGTAAATGGTAGGTTTTTAATTTCACATTCCAATTGTTCATTGTTGGCTTATAGGAATGCAAGTGGCTTTTTTATGACAATCTTAGATGCTTCAACCTTGAAAATAATCACTTATGAGTTCCAGGAGGTTGTCTTGTTCTTGTCAATTCTTTGGGTTTTTCCACATAGACAATCATGTCATATGCCAAAAAAGATAGTTTTATTTCTTCATTCCCAATTTACTTGCTGTTTATTTTCTTTTTATATTTCATTCCATTAGCTTGGACTTTTAGTATGATGTTGAATAGGCATGTGGGGAGAGGTATAGCCTTCCCTTGTGCTTTATATCAGGGGAAAGGCATTTATTTTTCAGCATTAAGTATGATGTTAACTGTTGGTTTTCTGTAGATGTTATTTATCAAGTTGAGGAGGTTCCCTCTATTCCTTATTTGCTGAGACTTGTAAGAAGATGTTAGATTTTGTCAAATGAATTTTCTGCATCTATTGATATGAGCATATGATTTTCTTTTTTAGGGTTGATGAAATGGATTACATTAATTTGTTTTCGATGTTGAAACAGTCTGATATACCTGGGCTAAATCCTACTTGGTAATATATATAATTCATTTTATATATTGTTGAATTTTATTTGCTAATATTTTGTTGAGGAATTTTAAAATTCATATTAATGAAAAATATTGGCCTATAGTTTTCCTATCTTTAATGTCTATGTCTGGTTTTAGTCTTCACTCACTGCTGGCTTATAATATGAGCTAGAAAGTATTCAATATTTCCACCTTATTTTACTGAAAATATTGTAGAGAATTTCTATCTTAAATGTTTGGTAGACTTCACCAGTGAATGGGCTTTGAGCTTTTGTTAATTACTATTGTTGTTAATTACTATTTATTAGATACAGGCTTACTCAGATAATCTATTTCTTCTTTCTGAGAGTTTTGGTAGTTTGTGTCTTCTAAGAAATTGGTCCATTTCACCTATGTTATCAAATTTGTAGGCATAGAATTGTTCACTGGATGCAGAATTTTAGCTTAGTGGATTTTTTCATTCAACAGTAAACATTTCATTCCACTGTCTTTTTCTTGCATAGTTTCTGAAGATAAGTTTTACGTAATTCTTACTCTTTCTCTCTATATAATGTACCCATAACTGACCTTCTTTCAAGATTTTCTCTTTGTTTTTATTTCTCTGCAGTTTGAATACTATATGCCTAGATATATAGTCTCTGGTATTTATCCTAAGTGTTCTTTTAGTTTCCTGATTTGTAGTTTGGTGCCTGTTATTAATTTTGAAAAATTTTCAGCTATTATTACTTCAAATATTTCTCTTGTTCCTGCTTCCTTCTCTTTTTGGTATTCCCATTATGTGTATGTTACACCTTTATAAGTTATCTCACACTCTTTAGATATTCTGTTCCATCTTTAAAAAAAAATCTTTTATCTCTTTGCATTTAACTTTTGGAGTATTTCTTAGCTATGCCTAATCTATTGATGAGCCCATCAAAGCATTATTCATTTTTATTAGGGTGTTTTTATTTCTATTTCCTTTTGATTCTTTTTTAGCATTGTCATCGCTCTGCTTATTATTCATCTGTTCTTGCATATTGTTTACTTTTTACCTTAGAGTCCTTAGCCTATTAATCATAAGCATTTTAAACTTCAAGTCTGGTAATTCTAAAATCTTTGCCAATTCTGTCAGAGAGGGCTTAACTGAAGAGGTAACACTTAAATTGAGAGTTGAAGGATGTGAAGAATGAGGAATGGGCCCCCATGCAGGAAAACCAAGAGTCTGATACCTGAAAGACTTTATCCCATTTGAGGAATTCAAGTTATAGACACTTGAAGCCTTTAATAATGTTTCTTTGACTTTGCTTTGAGAAGCCCGGAACAGGTCAGACTAGGAGCCACTTTCTCTTTTGTCTGAGCTAAACTGTCAAGCTAACTTCATTAATGAAGATGCAAAGCAATGTGCATACTTGCCATTTTAAAATCACTATTTCTCACTCAAACCAAAAAGTTAGTTCAATTTATGAGAATTTTCATTTCTCCTATGTCAACTAGACCAAGACAAGGGTAATCAGAGACATGGAGAGTGCAATTGAGAGAGGTAGGAATGAATATCCCATTACACACTCACAAGAACGGCTTATATTTACAAGACTGGCTGGTTAGAATAGCCCTTTGCTTATTATTCTGAGGCTACTTTGGGTTCTTTTCTCAGTTTCCAAATATGTTACACAAACATTTAAAATAAGAGATCCTTAAATATTCTGAAGTTTAAGTATTGTCACCTGATGTGCATTCAAACTACACATGACTGATTCTCATTACAAATCATGACATTATTATTAAAAATTATACAGTACAAACTGTTTCAGGGTAGCAGTACAGTTAGAGTGAAAAGGGTCTTCTTTGTAGAAGAAATTGAGATAAGAATTTCACGAAGATTAAAAGAGTATCACCATTGTGCAACCTAAAATAATGGTTGTAGGGTAGGCAGCAATCATCAATAGCTGCTAAATCCATTAACGATAGGTTAATAGGAAATATTTGAGGTAAAATATAGATAGCTTAAAATGTATCATTTTAAATAGATTTACATTATAGTTTGATGGAATTAAGTATATTCACATATTATGCAATGATTACCACAATTCAACTCCAAAACTTCATTTTCTCTAACTGAAAATCTGTACCCATTAAACAATAACATGCTATTCTTTCCTCCCTCACACCCTGACAACCACCATTCTAATTTCTGTATCTACAAGTGTGATTACTTCAGATACCACATATAAGTAAAATCATTCCTTTTTCTGAGTTTGGTGTCTGGCTTATTTTATTCACTTATCATGTTTTCAAAGTTCATTCATGTTATAGCAAGAATCAGAACTGCATTCATTTTTAAGGCTGAATATACACCATTCCATGTATATACTATATTTTGTGTATCGATTCATAAGTTAATGATCACTTGGGTTGCTTCTACATTTCAGCTGTTGTGAATACTGCTGCTGGGTGTATAAATATCTGTTCAAGCTCAATCTTTTCAGGCATATAACCATTTTCTTTCAATTTTTAAGATATATAACTAGAAGTTAAAGTTTTGAATCATATGGTAATTCTCTGTTTAAGTTTTGAGGAACTGTTATACTGTTTCCCACAGCAGCTACACCATTCTAACAATTGCAAGCATTCCAATTGTTCTACACTGTCACCAACAATTGTTATTTTCTTCTTGGAAAAAATCCACAGCCATCCCAATGAGTGCAAAATGGTATCTAATTGTGATTTTGGTTTGCATTTCCCTAAAAATCTAGTGATGTTGGCCATATTTTCATGTACTTGTAGTCCATTTGTTTATCTTCTTTGGAGAAATATCTATTCAAATCCTTTGCCCATTTTAAAATCAGATTTGTTGTTGTTGTCAAGTTGTAGGAATAATTTATATATTCCATATAGTAACCCCTTATCAACTGTGTGATTGGCAAATATTTTCTCTCATTCTTTGGATTGCATTTTCACTCTGTTGATGATGTATTTTGATGCACAACATTTTCTAATGCTGGTGAAGTCCAGTTTAACTGGTTTTTTCTTTTGCTGCCTATACTTTTTGTGTCATATCAATAAAATCATTGCCAAATACAATGTCATGAAGACTTTCCCCTCTTCTGTTTTTTTGGTTTTTTTTGTTTTTTTGTTTTTTGAGTTGGAGTCTCACTCCGTAGCCCAGACTGGAGTGCAGTGGCACACTCCCAGCCACCCCAGTGTCAACCTACTGGTATCCATCGATCCTACTGCCTCTGGCCTCTAAGTAGCTGGCACTGCAGGTGCACACTACCACATCTGGCTAATTTTTTTATTTATTGTAAGGAGGAGGTCTCGTGAAGTTGCCCAGGCTGGTCTCAAACCCACGAGCTTAGGCAATCCGCTTGTCTCGGCCTCCCAAAGTGCTGGGATTACAGGCTGAGCCACTGAGCCAGGGCCCCTCTTTTGTTTTAAAAGTTGTATCATTTTAACATTTTTACTTACATCTCTGATCCACTGAGTTAATTTTTGTATATGATGCAAGAGAAGGGTCCAACTCATTCATTTGTAGGTGGATATCTAGTCTACCGGCTCAATTTTACTGCTTCTAGAATATACATTTTCATTTTTTTAATTTGAAAAGTTTTCAGTCATTATTTTTTCAAATATATTTTCTTCTCTTTGTTTTCTCTCCTCTCCTTTGGAAACTCTCAGTATGTATCTATAGGTATGTTAGATGATGGCTTACTGATCTCTCAGCTATGCTCATTTTTACTCATTATTTTTTTCTGTTATCAGACTGGATAATTTCAAATGATCTGTGTTCAAGTTTGTTCATTATTCCTTCTGTCTGCTCAGATTTGTTGTTGAAAACTCTAGTGACTTTTTCATTTTGTGTATTATACTTTTCATCTCCAGAATTCTATTTTGTTCCTTTTATAGTTTCTACTTCCTTGTTGAATTATTTTATTTTTGTATACATTGTATTCCTGGTTTCTTTTAGTTATTTGTCCATCAATTCCCTTAGTTCTTTGAACTCATTTAGGACATTTGACTCAAAGTCTTTGTGCTTTAAATTCAATATCTATCTTTGGTGTCACTCAGCAGCTCTAGGATCTTTTAGGTTTTGATAATTCTTATGGAATATCTTTCCAGTATCTGTTCACTGATCTCTAATATTGGGGCAACATTTATCTTTCTTGAATATTGATTATGTAAGGTCAATGAATTCATTTTCAGATTATTAGGGCCTACAAGTGTCATATTTACAGGGTATCTTTCTTTTTTAAAAAAAATTTATTTTAAAGATGGGAGGCACAATTCAGGATTAGTTATATAAGTGGACACTGTACAAGTAAGGTTAGGACCTCCTTTGGTCCCCACTTTGCCTGGTTCTAGATACCTGTGTTGATGTTGTGTTCCCTGCACCACCAACCCAGCAGTATCTCGCTACTCCCAATCCCTTTTTATATTATTAGGGTAAATATTCAGGATCCGCTGAGTGAGAACATGTGGTACTTTTTTTTGTTTCTGTGATAGATCACTGAGTATTATTGACTCTAAATCCATCTAAGTTGCTGTGAAGTCCATATGTTTGTCCTTCTTTATGACTGTGTAATATTCCATTGTGTATAGGTACCACATTTTTTTTCCAGTCCAGTTTCAATGGACAACATGGTTGATTTCATGTTTTTGCTATTGTCAATAGTGCTTCAATAAACAGACCACCTTTCTTGAAAAAAATATATTTATGTCCAGATTGCATGGTTTTCTAGAAACTGACTTTTGCTTTTTCGGGTCAAAAGTGGTACTCCCAAAAGTGGTGAATAAAACTTGCAATAAATGTTTTATTGATTATTTTGCCTTTCAAAATGGTCATCAGATGAATAGTCTTTTTTAAATGGGGGATGAAGGACTCTTAATGCCTTTCTTATAAAATGGAAATTAAATACCCAGGCCCTATTACAAATTAGACACTTGCTTTCTGGCCTATTATCCAAAGTAAAGAAAATCCAAGTGTGAATCTTTATATGTTCTTCATTTGGAAAAATAAATACGTTCAAAAATTATCTATGTCTAGAAAATAGAGAAGAAACTGGCATTGAATATACACAGGCATTTAGCATTTTGAAAATATGATTTTCAAAGTTTAGCAGTGAAGAGAAAGGAAAGAGATAGTGAATAGAAAAGGATAGTTTTAAAATTAATTCTGGGAACTGGAAAATCATATAATCAAGTGAATTAAACTAGAAATGTGAACAGTAAATAGAATAAGAAGAAAAATTGGTGCTCAAAATTTTAAAGAATATGTCAGAGACAAGAGTTTGAAATGGAGAGGAATAACAAGGCCTAGACTCTCAAATTGCCAGATATAAACTTTATTGGTAAGATACTCTAGTCTATATGCTTCCAGTTGGATTTCCATCTTCCATTCTGCCCATTATAAGAATAAATCTACAAAGTCAAGAGTTACCTATGTTTAAAAGAACAGTCTTATAACCCAGGCTCTAATTTTTCTGACTATAATTCCCAGAAACAAATGCACAAGAGGAAGTATAAAATTGGTGGGAGAGAAAGTCATTTTTCCATTTTTCAGGATTGGATTCATTACTCTGTTGTCCCTGTTTTCTATTTATCACATCAGGGCTGTTCAACAGGGATCCTCCTCACCATCAAATTATAATTTTCTTCTTTTCGACCTGTTCACTCATTTTTAACAACATAGTCATTCCTCTGACCCATATTTAACTCCATTTCCCATTGGTTTTCAAGATATTTAGTTTCTATTGATTCTGAGAAGCTTAGACATGCTCTTTATAATTTTTAGTTTTTATTTATTATAAAAATTATTGTGTACACCTAGTTGTTACTATCCTGCTTCTTCCCATATTCTATGCAATATTAGGCAAACACTGTAAAACCTAATATGGCCCTGAACCCACTGCTTAGGTACCAACAGATATGAGTAAAAGAATTAAGAGACAGCATTTTAAAAAAAAAAAGTTTTACACCTAGTAGGGTCCGGACAGGGTGAGGGTGAGATGGATGGAGAAAGAGAGAGATGCAGCAGAGAGGGGCAGCACCACCAGAGCCAGCAAGCTGGAGGTACCTCATTGGCAACCCAGAGATCCGAGTAGATGCAAAAAATTGCAACACACAGAGGTGAGAGAAGAAAAGATTTATTTAAGAAAAGTTCGCCCCCCACAGACAGGGAGTGGGCCTACACTCTAGGTGAGTGGAGTGTGGCAATGTAGCCCCCCAGAGTCCTGGCCTAAATCCTTTCCTTGGAGATGTTACACGTGACTGCCTTGACTCCCTTATTGACCACCTGTGGATGTCTTGGAGATCCTGTGACACAGAAACCCTTCAATGTCTGTCCATATGATCATAGTCCCAGGGAAGGGTGTGACAAGGATTCTAATTCTCCTGCACCTTCCCAAAGGACATTCCTTAGAGCTAGTGGAGCGTGCACCTCCCCTTATCTCCTAGGCATTCCCAGTGAGTAGCTTCAGGGGATCCTTGGCTTCCCTGTAGAAAGTGCCCAATTTACTGGAAGATCGAATCCCCACCTGCTCACCCTCTGAGCAGTTAAAACTTTTGTAATTACAAGTTTCATGACTTTTACAGTCCTTGCCCAATGCATGATGTCTTAGGCCTTGTAAATTCCCTTTACTCTAGGAAAGCTTGATTGCCACTATGAGATACATCTGATACCTGGAAGTTTGTTTCTGAAAAGACAAAGTCGGTAAAGTTAATTTTACCTAAAATGTGCATTTCTCCAAAAGCATAGCTTCTACTTTCTCATCATTGCATCAGGATTTAAGAACAAGATGAAAAATGTCACTCTCGGTCTGTCCTTTCAACACCAGCTGCATGGACATTAGATGTTCATGCTCCCCTCCACAAGTCCAGGTTGTGGTCTACTCTAGTCTGGACAGGTTGGTGAGACCTAGCAAAATGACCACTTAAAAGTGAAAGTAAATTCAATGCTATGTTTATCAATAAAAGCTGCTCTGCTGGAGGCCAGCTCCGGGGGGTTCACAGGGACCCAGGAAGGAGGCGTGGTAAGGCAAAACAATGAAGAGTCATGACCACAGTTTCTTTCTAGGCACTCTGGCACTGAAGCACAGCAGTGCTGGCTGATTTATTTATATCATAATTTTTGGCACACACTTAGCAGGAAGTTAACAGTAAAGGAAATAATTAACAATCAAAACATATTGAAACGATTGTATGATGTACTAATGATTTTACAATTCTTATGATTTTTGCATAATTATACAGTTTAATAATATCTACATATAAGAAGCTAGCTGTTCTTGGAAATGGTAACTTATTAAAAGGGTAAGGTTAATATTAGTCAAAAGGTTAGCAAGTGGAAAGTAAAACCTATGCTTTATAAAGGTAAATAGTTGTTGGGAGCCAGCCCTGGAGGCCTGCCTGAACGTTAGGGATCCAGGCAGGCTGCGGACCCTGTGACTGCTAGGACGAGTTCAGGAGCTGAAGGCCCATTGCCTCTTCCTTTCTTTGCTGTTTTGGCACGTTCCTCTAGCAGGGACTTTGATGACCTAAGCATGATTACTTTAGGAGTCCATTGTTCCCGTTTCTCACAGACTGCAGTTTCGGCTTTAAACTTAACATAATTCAAACTCAGGTCACATTTGGGAGCCTTTAATATGGTACAAGCTTTCTTTAAGATTTAATAGCATATTTGTAGAATTAGTATATACATACAAAGTGCTGTTTCAACCTTAATAATATAGATAAATATCTAGAGCTACCAGAAATGGCCCAGCATGACCTTTTGACTGAGCCACATTCCTTAAGAATTGGTTTGGGCTATACTTAAGAGTTTCTATAGTGTAGGTAGAATTAGTGTAAAATAGAGAGGAATTGGGATTTAGGTTGGTTATTAGGTGTTGCATATGCATGTTTTAAAAGTTATTGATTATTAGAATATTATGATATTAGAATTGTTGTATTGCTTTTGAGAAATATTAACCAAGCATGAGGAACAGTGAGATAGTTTTGGGATCCTCATTCCTCATGCTTGGGGAAACACCTGGTGGGGGGGGAATGCCCCTCATCCACCTGGCTCTATGTTCATGTAAATGTCTTGTGATTTAATCAGGATTGCCCTTCCTCTTACTCAGGAAACACCTGGTGAGTGAGGGATGCCCCTCATTCACCTGGCTTTGTGTTCATGTAGAACAGGGGTCTCAAACTTTTAAAACAGGGGGCCAGTTCACTGTCCCTCAGACCGTTGAGGGCAGGCTATAGTTAAAAAAAAAAGGAATTTGTTCATAGTTTTTTTTTTTTAATCTATAGTCTGCCCCTCCAATGGCATGAGGGAGAGTGAACTGGCCCCCTGTTTTAAAATTTGAGGACCTCTGATGTAGAAGTTTTCTGATTTAATTGATATTGTTCTTCCTCATGCCTAAGGAAACACCTGGTGGGTGGGGGGGCACCCTCCTGCACCTGGCTTGTGTTCACATGGAAGACTTATAAAACTGCCTATGTAAAATTTGGGGATAAATACCCACTGTAAGTTTCAATAAAGGGCTTCTGCCCAATTAATTGAACAGATGTCCACTTTCTTTCTCTATCTATCCCTCCATCTTTCTTTCTTTCAATATCTATCCCTCCAGAAATAATCGCAAAGCCATCACATCTTCCAAGGGACCTCCTAAATCTCTTTTTGTGGGCTGGCCCCCCCAAAATAATCTATATAGATATAAAGGTGTTAGGCATACAACCTTTATGTATTTTTAATTTAAAGGTCACTGTCCATGATGAGGCAGTCTATAGTTATTTATATATACCAATCGTTTCACTCTTTACTAAGTGCTGACCTTCTTGAGTTTTAGAAAGCAGGCACCAAGGGGGCCCACTGCATTTTATTTTTTCCTATAAAGATAAGTTTTTCTACTTAACATGTCTTTCATCTATCCAGACTTTTCTAACCATATCATTATCATATGCACCTCTATAAGGTAGTGGAGCATCAAGACATTCTAAGTTTTGCATGCTACTCTTTTCTCTAGGTATCCACCAAATTCTACCATTCATATTATAGCCTACATGAGGACCTGCTCTAACAGTTGGCAAGGGTTTGTGATATTCTTTCAAAGCTTTAAACTTGTGGCTACTCTGGTGTTGTTTGTATGGCTTAACTGTGTTTGCTTTAGTTTGTACCTCAGTTTCTGTCATTTCTTGATACCATAGTTTTAGCATAAAGTAGAACAGCTAAAAGTACACTTTGTCACAATAGCTTTTACAGTAATTGGTTGGGTCATTGTGACCCACTGGGTTGCTATTTGCATTTCCTGAGGCATGGCCAATGGTGAAACATTAACTGCTTTATTATTGACATTATAGATGTTGTAATCCTTAACTTTAGTCACAACATTCTTTCTGAAGGGGAGATTTAAGCATATTATTCCTGTAAGGCATAAGCATAACAATATAATGAGAACAAACAGGCACCACGAGTCACAGGACATTCATGTAGAACTTTCCTCAAGACTTTCCAGGGGGCTTTGCCACACACATGGATCCTTTCTGGGGCTTTGCCTTCCACAGGGGTGTCTTCATTCGGTTCTCATGCTGAGTCCTGGATTGTCATGGCCTCCGCCACTGCTCCTTCTTTCTGTTTGCACGCTCCAGTTCATTCCCTCATTCCCACCTTTCCCTTAGCTTCCAAATGAGAAGAAACGATGTCCTCCTAGCAGCTACCTGAGCAGCTCCTGAGTACCCGTGTAAAATACTTGATCTATGTTTCTATTTAAAAAATGTCTGATAGAGTTTTGGGAAAAATTTGTTGTAACAAAACAAAAGTTCAATCATGTTGTGAATGAGTGAGACTCTGAGCTGACTCATTGTACAAATTGCTTAAAAATGTGTAACTGGAATTCATCCGTTACATGTTTGAACTATAAATGCTTACAAAGTATTTCTTAATCCTCTGCTGTTCCAGTATTTTACTGTATAAGTGATGTCTTATTTGTTGGCAAGTTAAGAATCTTTTCGAGTGGTTATCAACAGAAGTAACTGATAAATACCAACAAAATTCAAGGGCCTTGCCTTATTTTATTCTAATGTTTCCTGAAACAACGCAGGTGGACTAACAACACTGAATCCCTCTGACAAAGGAAAAAAAAAAAACATAATTTTTACAAAGGAAAGAGCATTATGTTTCTGATACAAAAATTATGACTTCTGCAAAAGTTGGCTTATTTGTATTGCAGAAAAAAAGTCCACACACTACAGAGGCTTTGGCCCCATCTGTTACTGATAGATTGACTATCTTAAGACTTTTAATCTCTTCCTTCCTGAGGCTGAGAATGTTACAATTCCTTCTTGGAAAAAAATACTGGTAGAATCCTGCAGGCCAACTAGCTAGGTATGTAATAGGAACATGGTGTACAGTGCTACATCTGGTTGCTAAAGAGTTTGTTGACAAGTGGATAGGTGGCCTTTGACTGTCACTAATGGTTACAGTTAAAGAAAGGAGCATGGGAACCCGTAAAGAAAAGAAAAACTCGATGGTTCTTGCTTACCCTTCTGCAACACCAGGAAAGAGATCCCACTTCCCTCTGATGATAATTGCCAACAAAATACTCCCTGGTAATCAAGGAGGTTTAGTTATTCAGAGATGAGCTGAGGTTCACTCTTACAATGAGAAAAGTGAGAAATTAAAGAGAGGTTTGGACATAGCCCAATGAGACTAGAAGAGGCTGGCTCACCTGGCTAGCAGATGAGAGAACCATGCAAGTTTTGCTGTAAAACAAGGAAAAAAAGTCTCTCAGTTGCCAAATGACCCACTCCATGCTCTGAGCCACCATGCCATCTACCACCTTGGCAGCTGACACAAACAGAGAACATGTAAAGATTGATTAGGCTTATTGAAGTGGGTCTTTACATCCATAGTGAAGTAGAGGACTACCTCATTTGTGAGATGACAGAAGATTCTGTCATCTGATGAGCACCATGAATGACAACAGGGGAAGCTAAACTTCCCTTCAGGTTACTATATCTGGATTTATAATGGAATACTTGAGCACCTAGATAATGACATAGTCACTCAGGAGGCTGAGGTAGCTGGATTGCTTGAGTTTAAGATCAACCTAAGTGACAAAATAAAAATAAAGAAGGAGAAACAAAACAACAGATGTAAGCCTCTACCTTAAAAAGCTAAAAAGAAGAAAACATTAAACCCAAATTGAATAGAAAATATGAAATATTAAAGATGAGATTGAAAACTTTGAAATAAAACCTGGTTCTTTGAAAACATCATTATACTTGATAAACCTCTAGATAGACTGATCATAAGTACAAACTGAGAGAAGGCACAAATTGCTAATAATTGGGATAAAATAGGGAAAGTCACTATAAATTCTACAGACTAAATAAATAAGTATATTGTAAACAACTTGATACCAATAATTTAATAACATAAATATAATGAAATTTTACTCAGGAAGAAATAGATAACATGAATAGTACTGTATCTACTAAAGAAATAGAATTTACAATAGAAAAAGTACTTTTTGGAAAGGAAAATCCTGACCAAGATGACTTCAATGGCAAATTCTACCAAATTCTTTCTTAAAAGAAACAATGCCAACTCTATACAAACACTTTTAGAATATAGAAGAGGAAGTAAGACATTCTGACTCATTTAATGAAGCAAGTGTTACATAGAAACAGAAATCAAAAGATATTATAAAAACTAAATATGTAGATAAATAATCCTTTAAGACACAGAGATAAAAATTCTTCATAAAAATGCTGATGAGGTTGTGGAACAATGGAATTCTTACACTGCTGGCAGAAATACAAAATGGTACAGATACTTTGAACATTTCTTCTCACCAGTTGCATTCAGTATTATATTGAACATCCTAGCCAGTTCAATTAAAAAAAGCAAGAAAGAAATAAAATTAGTTCAGAATAAAAAGGAAGAATTTACAAAGACTATATTCTCAGATGACATTGTCATTCATAGAAAGAAAGAAAGATAGATAGATAGATAGATAGATAGATAGATAGATAGATCGATCTTACAGAATCTTCACAACACTAAGTGAAGACTGAGATTTGCAAGGTTAGAGAAGGCAATATAAATGCGCATACACAAATTGTCTGTATTCTACCAACAAACAATTGCAAATGGAATTTGCAGTACCATCATAAAATAAAATATTTAGAGATTCATTTAACAAAATACGTATGAATAAACTAAAATTAGAAAACATTGGAAAGGATAATTAAAGATGACCTAAATAAATGAGGCATCGACTACCTTTATAGATCAGAAGAAGACTCAATATTATAAAGATATAATTTCTCCTAAAATTGAGCTATAGAGGCGATGTAATACCTACCCCAATCATAATCTCTGATCAGTTTTTAGACAAAATGATGTGATTCTACAATTTATATGGTAAGGCAAATAATTTACAGTAGCAAAGCAATTATAACAAAACAAAAAGGACTTAACATACTTAATTTGAAAGCTGACTATGAAGACTCAGTATTATAAAGATGTCAGCTCCTCCCAGCCGATCTATAGATTCAATGCAATCACAATAAAAATCTCAGCAAGTTATTTTGTGGGTATTATTAACTTTACTAGAGTTTATATGAAAAGGCAAAAGACCCAGAATAGCCAACACAATACTAAAGAAGAGCAAAGTTGTAGGATTACCCTACCCAACTTCAAGACTTCAAGTCAGTAATCCATACAGTGTGGAATTGACAAAAGAATAGACAAGAAGATCAGTGGAAGAGGAGAGAGAGCCCAGAAATAGACTCACATATATATTGTTCACTGATCTTTGACAAAGGATAAAAAGCAATACAATGAGAAATGACAAATGGTGCTGGTACAACCGGATATCCACATGCAAAAAAAAAAAAAAAAAAAAATAATCTAGACATAGACCTTACACCATTCAGGAAAATTAACCTAAAGTGGATTACCAAACTATATGTAAAACCCAAACTATAAGGCTCCCAGAAAAAGACATAGTAGAAAATCTAAAAGTCCTTAAGTTTGGCAATGACTTTTTAGATATAACCCCAAAGACTCAATGCATGAAAAAAAAGAACTGATAAGCTAGACTTCATTAAAATTTAAAATTTCTTCTCTGTGGAAGATTTTGTTAATGGAATGAAAAGACAAGCTACACATTGGGAGAAATATTTGCCAAAGACATATCTGATAAAGGATTGCTATCCAAAATTTGCAGTGAACTCTTAAAACTCAAAAAAAGAAAATAAACAATCCAAATAAAAACTAGGCCAAAGATCCTAACAGATACTTCACCAAAGAAAACAGATAGCAAATAGAAAATTAAAAGATGCTTCACATCACATGGACTAATACATGGAAATTCCTTTTAAATAAATAAATGAATAATTAAATCAACCCATGTTCCTAAGGGGGAAAATGCTTCACATAATATGCCATCAGAGAAATGTAAATTTAAGCAAAAATGAGATATCACTACACACGTATTACAATGCCCCAAATCCAAGATATTGACAACATCAAATGCTATGAGATTGTGCAATCTTAGGAACTGTTATTTTTTGCTGTTGAGGATGCAAAATGGTACAGCTATTTTGGAAGGCAGTTTGGTGGTTTTCTGTAAGACTAAAATACTCTTTATCATATGATCTAGCTATCACAATCCTTGGTATTTACCTAAAGTAGCTGAAAATGTGTGCCCACACAAAAACCTGCACATGGATATTTATAGCAGTTTTATTCATAATTACCAAAACTTGGAAGTAACTAAATGTTCTTCAGGATGTACACAGATATTCCATGGTACATCCAGACAATGAAATATTTTCAAGCACTTTTAAAATGAGATATTAAGCCATGGACAGACATGGAAGAAAGATAAATCCATATTTCTAAGCAAAAGTAGCCAAACTGAAAAGGGTATGTTCTAAGTGAATCCTACACTATGACATTCTGGGAGAGGCAAAAACCATGAAGACAGTAAAAAATTGCAGATTAGGAAAAAAAGGTGAAGAGTCAGAGTCAGAGGACTTTTAAAGGAGTAAAAATACTTCGCATAATGATATAAAGGTAGATGCGTGTCATTATACATTTGTTTAAAGCCCATAAAATGGATAACACCAAGAGTGAACTCTAATGTGAACTAGGAATTTGGGGTCATATTGGTGTGTCAGTGTAGGTTCATCAATTGTAACAAATGTCCCACTCTGTTGGGGACATTGATAACACAAGTGACTATGCATGTGAGAATTGGGGAAATCTCTGTATCTTCCTCTCAATTTTGTTGTGTGCCCATAACTGCTCTAAACAAAAAAGTGTCAAATAAATTATACACTCTGACCAAATGCCTTATTTCAAGTAAATAAGACAAGTTTAGAATTTAAAAATTAGCCAATCTAATCCACCATATCAACACATTTAGAGAAGAAAAATTATGATATATATCAATGGTTGCCAAAAATATATTTGGAAAACAATTTACACTGAGTCATGGTAAACATTCTCAGAAAACTAGTATAAAGGGGAGTTTTCTCAGTCTTATAAAGAACGTCTATTAAAAATCTACAACTAACATTAAAGAATAAATATTTTCTACCTCAAATTCAGATGATAGTACTGAAACATAATGATAGATGTTCTAGCCAGTACAAGGCAAGAAAAATAAATAAAAGGAAAAAGTGAAATATTTCCAGTTTGCAAATGTCATGACTTTCTGTGTAGAACTAGTGAGTTCAGAAAGTTTTTAGGATATAAGACCAATACACAAAAACATCTTAGAAGCAAACATGAAAATGAAATGTAAAACACAATATTATTTTAAATTCCTTCAAAGAAAAGGAAATATTTAGGAACAAAATTATGTACAAATCTTGACAAAATACTTCAAAAATCCAAATGAAAACACTACAAGAAAGTAAAACCGGAGACCAAATTTCATAATGAATATTGATGCAAAATCCTCAACAAAATACTAGCTGACAGAATTCAAAAGCTTATGAAAAGGGTTATACACTGTGACCAATAGAGATTTATTCCTGGAATTCAAGGATCTTTCACCGTATGAAAATCAATCATTGTAACATACTTCATTAACAGAAAACAAAAAGACAAAAACAGCAACAACAACAACAAAAACCGCAGGCATCTCAGGAAAAGGATTTGATAAACTTCCTTGATAAAATTCAAATTGTATGATAAAAACACTCAAGAATCTATAAAGAAAAAATAAAACTAGCTCAACTTGATATAGGTCATATACCACACTTAATGTTGAAAGACTGAAAAGGTTTTCTCTAAGATGAGGAGCAAGACATGAATGCTCAGTTTTATGACTTTTGAATGTAACACTAAATGTTGTAGCCAGTGTGATTAGACAAGAAAAATACAGAAAGACATTCAAAATGGAAATGAGAAAGGTAAATTATTTATGCTCTTGGACCACATTATCTTATATGGAAAAAAAATCTTAAAATAGCCTAAAAACTGTTAGAACTAATAAATGAATTTAGTAAAATTAGAGGATGCAAAATCAACAGATAAAAATAAATTGTTTTTCTATACTAACAGTGAACAATGAAAAAGGACATTAAGAAAAAAATTTCACGTACAATAGTATAAAAAATAATAAAATGCTTAAAAATTTAAGAAAGTAGGCAAAAGATTTGAGTACTACAAACTGCAAACTGCTTTGCTTTTGGCATTTCAACAATGATGGACATTATCACCTGTTTATTTGTCTGATTTAGGCTGCCTGATTATCCCTTGATGGTGTCTAACATACAAAGAACACCCACACCATGTTTTGTTTCATTGACTGTCTAAAAGTATAATAAAAGCAACTCATTGCTACGTGTGGTGCTTCTAATTCTCTGTATACTCTTTATGATGAGAATCAGCTCAAATTATTTTTTCCAAGCTTTATATTTCCTGACGCATGTCTCATACCCTAGCCATTATGTACTATTTTTTATAAAATGAAGACAAAACATTCTCTTGTGTTCTTCTTCAAACCTTACCTAATTCTATTCTTAAGAGACACAGTAGGCTAGTTTAAGAAATGAAATTTTATTTATCAAGGAAAAAGTCCAATTTACCTGGAATTCCACTACTTACTACCAAGGAGAATCTATTCTCTTTCTGATATATGAAATACCTTTAAACTTTCTCAAGGTCAAAGAGATTGTCTCACCAATGACTAATATTATATTGTCTTGATCTGTGTTTATTTGTCATCTCTAGCTATCTGAGAGTGTGAAATACATTTATTCTTAAAGAATCACACAGAAAAAAATACTACTCTTATACTGTCAGATTCTGAAGTAGCAAATACTTTTGGGGGTTGTTAAATAAAAACCGCAGCATGTCTAAAATGCTTTGCATCATGGTACTCTAAAATTCTGGTAAGATGTTTATTTGATGTTTATAAAGTGAGTGGTATTTTAGTCACTTGAATATAAACAAAAGTTAACATGCTGTGGTAAAAGTAAAGAATGATAGTCTGTGATACTCTGAACCAAGTTTGAATTATTTTAATGTTTTATGCCACTTATTTATTTTTCCCCAAAGAAATGGTCCTTTCATCTCAGGCCAAAACAAGAGTTTAGAGTATGAAAGGAAATGAGAGGAAGACAGAGCAGGCAAAGAACTATAAAGCCAGATCCTAGAATGGAAATAAAATTTATTAGAATTGAGAAGGAATTCCCTTCTCTTTAGTAATATCTTTGTACAGCCAGCAAAAAACAAATCATTGTATCCAAGGCCAGTGAGTTGTGTGATGTCCAGAACTCATCACATCTGCAGTCATTTCATAGATGTCAACTGACTCAGGAGTGGCCCCGAAGCCTACTCTCTTAGAAGACATAAAGAGTGTAAAATGCAATAATCTATGCTGGAGTAGAAAAAAACAGGGAAGGGAATAAATTTAAATAGTTTTCAAGATAATATATGAGAAAGGCAGATGCAAATGTCAAACTGCAACAACTATATGTTTTTTGTTCTATTTGTTGAAAGTATCTGGCTGGGCATGGTGGCTCAAGCCTGTAATTCCAGCACTTCAGGAGGCCAAGGCAAGAGGATTATCTGAGCCCAGGGGCTTGAGACCAGCCTGGGCAACTTGGTGAGACCTCGTCTCTATAATATATCATTAAAAAAAAATTTTTTTTTTTAAAGTTACCAGGCATGGTAGCATGCACCTGTAGTTCGGCTACCTGGAAGGCTGAGGCAGAAGGATCACCTGAGCCCAGCAGGTCAACACTGGGGTGGCTGTGAGCATGCCACTGCACTCCAGTCTGGGTGATGGAGTGAGACTCCAACTCAAAAAAGAAAGAAAGAAAGTTCCAGTAAACACTCTATGTACTCATCTAAGAATAATTCAAAATTTTGCCACTTTAAAAATCACCCGCTCAGGACTCCTCCCATTCTGGGAGATTTTCTGTCCTCAATAAACCCTGCTTTCAAAAACAAAAATCAACGATTTCATCATTTTAAACACCAATTATTCTCAAAGATAAACCATCGTCCAGAGAAATTAAACACTCTTATTAATGGTTTGGCATTTATATAACAGCTTCATTTTTGTTGATTGAACTTCCTTTGTGAATGAGTCCCAACAGCATAAACTAAAATGCCAGTACTTTAAGGATCAAATACAACAGGAATTCTATTGCTTTATGGGGAGTGGAACTCAGTAAAGTAACATGGGCTGAAAAGTAATGAATTTAAAATAAGTGTAAAATGGGGCACCTAACATGCACAATGATAATAAATTTTATAGCAGGACCTATAAATGTACCCACACGCATAAAATAAATGGTTGGCTCTAATCTTTTAGTTCTCTGAATGGATTTGAATCCCAGGAGAGTAAGACACCTGGGAAACAGCTAGCTTGGGAGAAACAGTGACACCTCATAGATGTCCAATAATTTAGTACTTTATAATTTGGGTTTCCCATACATTATCTTATTTGAGTTTCGCAGTGGTTCTGTGGAAGAATGCAAATGCAGTTCTAGAATCTCACACTGTTTGTCTAAGAACTGTTTCCTTATTCATCTCAATCAAGTTTTACCGAGAATGCTTTTTTCCTTAGAAGATACCCACAAGAGCTCAGGTATTTTAAAAGTGGAAAGCCAGTCCAAAGTCACATTCGGATGATTAAAAGTTTATTATTTTTCTTTCACCCTTGCTTTTGATCCTGGTCTTCTTTTACAGACAAGCATTGGCTACTGATGTAGTTTGGAAATGTGTCCCTTCTAAAAATCATGTTGAAATGCAGTCCCCAGTGTTGGAAGTAAGGCCTATCGGGAGCCACATGATGGTGGCTCCCTCATTAATGGCTTTGTGCCTCCCCAGGTGACTGAGTTCTCACTCTCTTAGTTTCCACAAGAGCTGGTTGTTTGAAAGAGCCTGACAGTTTCCAAAAGTGAAGATAGAGGTTTTCCAGTACAGGTGTAAACCAATTATATCTACACACATATCTTGGAAACATAAGAAAGTAGGAGGGTCTGTAGGAAAGAATTTAACTTTGCCTGAAGAAAAGTCTGGTTTTTATCCTTGACTTCTTGGAAGTAATCTCTAGCTCTTGGAATGTCATGCCTGGTAGAAGTGGCTTTTCTTTCCTAGAGACCTTGAGCCAGCCAGATACCAAATATCAGAAACAGAAAACCAAACACCTCATGTCTCACTCATATGTGGGAGCTAAATGGTCACAAACATGGAAATAATAGACACTGGGGACACCAAGAAGTGGGGAGGGGAAGGAGAGTTAAGGTTCAGAAACTAC
>JAPVLO010005434.1:0-57969 GCA_027257055.1 Cephalopachus bancanus | reverse complement strand
GGTGCCATGGCCTTTGGCAACTGCCCCTTCTCTGAAGGTAAAAGAGAAAGACTGAAGGCCAGGGTTAGGTACCAGGGCCGTAGATGCCAGCCCCTCCTCCACAGGTAAAAGTAGAGGGTGAGAAGGAAGGGAAACTGACAGAGTTGAGTAGCAAAAGCAGACTCTAAGAGAGACAGGAGAAGTTAAACCAGCCGGGTTAGACTTTGAGTTGATAGTTGGAAAGCAGGAATTGGAGTTGTAATACTGGTGAGCTTATGGGCAATGGAGTCTGGGGAACCAACAAAAATGTGACATGAAGAACGAATATCTGGGTGGCGGGCTAACTCATAAAAAGCTTGAAAATTTGGAATTTCAAAGTACTTGTCATTTTTCTTTAAGTACAAATCAAGCTGCAAATGGGTGTTAGGGGCTAGGGAGCCACCTTCTGGCCAGGTTTCACCATCCCCCAGTGTATATTGTGGCCAAGCAGTGTTGCAGTAAAATATTAAATGCTTTGGGTGAATATCCTAACTGAGTTTCAAAACTTTAAGGTGTTTTAAAAGGCACGCCAGTAGGGTATCTTTCTTCACAACCGATTGAGAGTTTCCCATGTTTCCTGTAAAAGAAAACAGGGGTACTATTAGAATGGGCTCTTGGTATCATGGATTTGTTTCTGGGCCTTATCCCATTCAGATACCCTGCCGGGCATCCCCAGCAGGTTCAAAGGAATCAGTGCAGAGGATGTGAGTCAGCAGGGAGAGAGCATTCTCCTGTCCCTGTGCCCATGGGAGCTTGCCAGATACATGCTCCACCATGTTTTGGAAGGCCTGGTACCAGGACTTTGAACAACTAGGTCCCCAAACCTTGCTAGGAGTCTCCCAAGATGGAACCGGAAACCCGAGAGACCCATAAAGTCATCCAAATGGACGGCCTCTAAGACTGCACATTCAAATATGTGTGTATGTATGAAAAAAAGGGGATGACTTATCAAAGGCACAGAAAGGCGTACCATAGTTGTTGGAGTTTCGAGGCCTTTCGTGGAGTTACTTTGCCAGCCAGAAAGTAAAAGAGTAAAGAAACCAAGCACTTTGTCTCCCACCCTGATGGGCGCTGGTGGTCCGAACTTGCCTTTGAGGACCTTCTTGCCACCCTAGGGAGTAACTCTAGGCAGAGACCGTCAGTTGTCCTCCGAGATCCAGCCCAGTCCATGGGAAACTCAGAAATCTGGGCTAGAAGGATGTAAAGAGTTAACCTTAGTCCCTTAATCAGTTGGGTCACAGTGGTCTGATGTCTTTCCCTGGGGCCTTTCAGTACACTGAAGTGTAGCCTCTGCCAGAGGCTTCAGATGCAACCAGGTTCCAACACAGTCCACAGAGGGTCACCAGTTAGGAAATAAGAAAGAGAGAGAGAGAGACAGATCTCGGTGGGACCTCCAAAAATGTTAGGGTAGGGACGGACCGGGTGAGGGTGGAGAGGTGAGGCGTGCAGCATTGCCCAGACTGCAAGCCGGATGTGCGCTCCGGCAATCCAGAGATCTGAATAAATTGCAAAGAATTACGACACACAGAGGTGAGGGAAGAAAAGATTTATTTGAGAAAAGTTCACCCCCCACAGACAAGGAGTGGGCCTACACTCTAGGTGAGTGTGGTGTCATAGCCCTCCAGAGTCCTGGCTTAAATCCTTTTCTTGGAGATGTTACACGTGACTGCTGTGACTTCCTTGTCGACCACCTGTGAATGTCTTGGAGATCCTGTGACACAGAGAGCCATTAATGTCCACCAACATTATCATAGCCCCTAGAGAAGGGCATGAGAAGGATTCTATTCTCCTGCACCTTCCCAAATGACATTCCTTAGACCTAATGGAGCATTTACCTCCCCTCATCTCCTAGGCATTTCCAGTGGGTAGCTTCAAGGGATCCTTGGCTTCCCTGTAGAAAGTGCCTAATTTACTGGAAGATTGAATCCCCACCTGTTCTCCCTCTGAGGTGTTATAATTTTTGTAATTAAAAATTTCATGACTTTTACAGTCCTTGCCTAATGCATGATGTCTTAGGCCTTGTAAATTCCCTTTACTCTAGGCAAGCTTGATTGCCGCTATGAGATACCTCTGATACCTGGAAGTTTGTGTCTGAAAAGACAAAGTCAGTAAATTTAGTTATACCTAAAGTGTGCATTTCTCCAAAAGCAGAGCTTCTACTTTCTCATCATTATGTCAGGGTTTAAGAACAAGATGAAAAATGGCTTCCCATTCTCGGTCTGTCCTTTCAGTATACCTATCAGAGATCCACAACTAATGTTCTTCCTAATAGTGAAATATTGAAAACCTTCTCCACCCAGGTATTGAAACAGAAAAACAATATTAACTAGTATTACTACTATTCATATCCAGAAGATTAAGGGGAGATGTGAAAGAGATAAAGGTTATAAAGAAATAAAAGACCTTTTTGTTTGTTTTTTGCCAAGGAGTCAAATGTGTATACCTGAGATATACAAATGGATTTTCAATCAAATTTAAAAAGTATTTGGGAAGGTCATCAGATAAATAACCAATGTGTAATCTGGGGTTTCTCAGATACAAACCTGGAGATAATAATTGAAAAATTTTCCTTGGGTGGTTCAAATAATACCAGAAAGATAGTAGGGAAGTGATACAGGAAACAGAAACCACCTGTAAAGCGTGCTTATCAAGTCACTTTGCATTGTGGCTGACTGTGTTCAACTGTAAAACAATTTTTTTTTTTTGAGTTTGAGTCTCACTCTGTCGCCCAGACTGGAGTGCAGTGGCCGCTCCCGTCCCCCGCAGCCTCAACCTGCTGGGCTCCGGCGATCCTTCCGCCTCAGTCTTCGAAGTAGCCGGAACTACAGGTGCGCTACCATGCCCAGCTGATTTTTTGATTTATTGTATAGATGAGGTCTTGCTGCCCAGGCGGGTCTCGAACCCGTGGGCTCAGGCAATCCACTCACCTCAGCCTCCCAAAGGCACGGGATTACAGGCTGAGCCACTGAGCCCAGCTAGACAATTTTTAATAAATTTTAAAGTATTCAAATCCTATCATACAAAAATTAATCTTGTTAAGAAATTTTGTAAAGTGATGTAAAATATGTGATTGGGAGACAAGAAACTCTATGACATGTTAGCCTAATAACAAGAGAGTCTCTTTAAAAGAAAATAATATTTATTAGGCAATAGGGCATTGTAAAAGAAATCTGTATGACATAATAAACTATGTGTGTATTCAGTAATGTAAGGGAAGACAATGCTTTTTGTTGTTGTTGTTTCTTTTTTAAGTTGGAGTCTCACGCTGTTGCCCAGACTTGTATGCAGCGGCACACTCAAGGCCACCGTAGCCTCAACCTGCAGGGTCAGGTGATCCTTCTGTCTCAGCCATCCATGTAGCTGGAACTACTGGCATGTGACACTACACCTGGTTAATTTTTTTACTTATTGTAGACATGTGGTCTTGCCAAATTTCCCAGGCTTGTGTCGAACCCATGGGTTCAGGTAACCCTTTCACCTCCCAAAGTGCTGGGATTGTAGGCATAAGCCACTGCACCTGGAAAGACAATAGTTGTTGAAAGAGAAATAAGTAAAATCATATAAATGTTTTGAAATGATTATCCTTGACTACAAAGATCAATGAAAAGGATGATATGAATTGGAGGTTGAAAAGGCAATTGCTGAAGTCTTTGAAGGTCCTGGTCTTATAGACCCACCCAGCATTGGGTCTCCGAACACTCCCTGACACCTGTCTCTTGGTCTCTGTGTTGCTCCACCCTGCCACTGATAGAGTTAGCAAGACACAGTTAATCAGTGGGGCCCATTTTGGATTGAGTGCTGGGCACCAGGGTGGACTGTCTTCATTTCCTTCTCAACATGACACAACCCAAGAGTCTTGCTATGACCTTTGGACCCACCCTTTAGCATTTGTGGACTAACCAATCGTAGATTGCAAATATTTGAGGAAAATAACAAAATGACAATAAAAATAACATCATTTAAACAATACACAACAATAAATGTTTACATCATATTTCCACTGTGTGTTGTCATTCTTTGGTTCTCTGGAAAGTCAATCTCTCCAGAAAAGAAATCCCCCTAGAAAGTCAATCCCCAGAGTAAGAAGATTCTGGTAGAAAATCACTCCCTCCGGGAAGTTAATTCCTGTAGAAAATCAATCCCTCTAGAAAGGATATCACCCCAACATTTCAAAAACTACTGCCTGATCTCTGTCTTTGACCTGTCCCATTTGCTTGACCAGACCTGGTCCCCTCTGGGAAGCCCTGCTCTGACCATGCTCCATCTTCAGCATCCTGCTGGGAAAGTTGCACTTCTTCTCTGTCACGGATCTGTGAAGAAACGCTTCAGCTACTCAAGTCCGCCTGTTTAAAATTCTCACAGGGAACTGTAACCTTGTCGGTAGCTATTCTAGAAGCCATGGTTTTGTTACTAATCAGTAGGACCTTTTCCAAGTTCAGCGTTTCAGTGAGGGTTGTGTGAGCTGCAGTGGTTGAGCCAACAACTGTGGTGTTGGCTATTGTTGCTGCTGTGAATCACCCATACCTTTCAATGAGGTCACAAACGGGGGAACTTTTCTTGAAAATGAATGTGCTCACCTGCTGCTGCTGGATTGATCTTCAACATCGTCTCTTTCTTCTTAAACTGGGTCATCTATCTGTAAAGGGATGATTTCATTGGGGCCTTGTTCTCATGAACTTTGTGTGCAACATCACTGATTGCATAATGTTCCCACCAGTCTCACCATTAGTTTGATGTTCATTCTTGCTTCCGTTTTAGCAGAACTTGTGTTGCTCTGACCTGGGCTGGGAGCCTGACCTACACCAGTCTCTCGACCTCCTGTCACTCACCCAACACCTCTGACACAGACCCTTCCTACCATAGACCTCCCGGAGTCCCTGACGGCTACCACCCGATGTCACCAGTCTCTTTGGCAGTGGGTCCTTGGGGCAGTTGCTGGCTGAAGCTCATGCTTCCTTCATGACACTCCCGCAGCACCTGGGAGCATGGAAATTTTATAGCTTTTCTGTGACACATCACTGGACATTCATCCCTGTGTGTTTGCTCCATTGCCCAGGGAGACTTTGTGCCTCCAGAACACGTGTAAAGACTTTTTTCATGGCTTGACCATATCAATAAAATGGTCTCTAATGGGAAATTTTTTGTTGTCACCTATTTTTGGTTGGGTCTTGGGGGAAGTAATGGGCGCAAAGATGCATGTGTTTGTGCATGTGCCTGGGAGTCCAGGAGCAGTCAGATGTGGGGTGGAGCAGGGGGCTTAGGCCCTGGGTGACTTTTCTGGGCTGCCCACTCAGGGTGGGAGGGGGTGATATTTTTTCTTTGTCATGTGGGGATCTCCAGCAGACAGCTAGGGTCATGGTCACTTGAGTCCTTCAAGCAAGTCAGACAGAAGAGTCAGAGAGAAGGAGTCCCTGGAGGACAGAGTGAAGGTTTTAAAAACTAGATCTTCAAACTGACAATGGATCACCTGGAGTATCCTCAGTGACCTTAGTGACATCTGTCCAATGTTCTGGTGACTGCACTGCATTTGGTTGGCTATGGAACAATTTGTATCTAAATATTGGTTGTAGAGAGACTGAAGGTAATACAGGCCTTGCAGCCTTTTAATCATACCATCATGGATGTAGAAAAGGTCTTCCCTCTTTGTGATGGGCAGGGGCAGCCTCTAGTCTGTGGCATGTTGCAGTGTGGTGTGTCCAGAAACCAGTGTCAATGGAGCTTCACTGGCTACTGTGAAACACAGTAAGCTTTTAAATTTGGGCAAATTTGTGAGTGGAAGCAGGATGGGTCTGGCATCCCTTCAGAAGGAAATCTTTCTCTTCAAGCATTTTTAATTCTGAGTCTAGTGAAGGAGCTGGTCTTGGGTGGTTAGTGTCAGGGTGCCCTGTGATGTCACTGTTGTGTATCTTCTTAAGATGTTTAGAAACAGAAGGGGACTTGTCCATGTGGCAATGATGACTGAATGGTAATCTCAG
Organism: Cephalopachus bancanus; assembly: GCA_027257055.1. Taxonomy (NCBI): domain Eukaryota; kingdom Metazoa; phylum Chordata; class Mammalia; order Primates; family Tarsiidae; genus Cephalopachus; species Cephalopachus bancanus. The sequence continues at coordinate 51,976 of JAPVLO010005434.1, read as the reverse complement.
TGTCCTTACGGGAGAGCAGATATGGAACAGGTGGCAGAGGGTTAAAAAAGGCAAATATCTGAGTTAGAAACAACCAATAAAAAGGAACCTGTTATGGATCATGGAAATGTTCGAATTACAGAAAATAGTAAATAAATTACCTACGTACATAATATTATTTCTATAGATTGAAGACATATGCACACCAAGTAGCAAATAACACATTCCAATACTTCTAGGTACTTGAATTCACAATAGAAAGGAAACCATTACCACCTCCAAAATCATCAGAAAATGGAAAATGGAAAGAGTGACTGCACAATATCACATAAGTTGTGACTGGATCCTGTGAAAATCAATGGAAATGGGGGATGACATCCTCGCTGTTGTTCCTTAGGTATGGAGAGCACAGCAAAGTTGCATACATCACAAGAAAATGTACAGCGGTTAGAAAGAACTAGGTCCTCCTTACCCATCCCAAGGTGTGCTAGGTGTGCCTTTACTCATTAGCATAGCTGATATTTACCTTGAGGACCTGGCATCTCAATCCAGCTCAAGCATGAATTAGCTTGGGAATCTGGCCCTAAACTGTAGGTAGAGTCTGACCTCTGAGAGGGAAAGGGAAGGACAAGATAAGTTTAATTTTTCTTGGCATGATTGTCCTGAGGAGGGATAGCTTTCTAAACTGAAAGAAAAGGGCCATAATGGGGACCCTGCCCCCCAAGAAACTTCTTCTTTCCCCACTCTGCAGTCCTGGGAACTGTCCTGGAGTTTCCACATTGCCATCAGAATTATTCAATTTTCATCTTAATCCTATCATACTGGAAACCAATTTGCAAGGGAAATAAATGTCACTCACTCAGGTATAAGAACTCGGTTTCTAATAGACTTCCCAAACAAAGCAGATGGCTATAAACAGGCGCAGTCCATACAGAAATGACTCCTTTACCTTTTCCTAGAGCAGTTACAAGGCTTGTCCTGAACTAGAGGCTGAAAGTCATGGAGCTCTGTTCATTGACCTGGGAATAGCTGCCTTGAAGGTGGGCATGTCTAGAACCCCATATACCAGAAGGCATCATCCAGGCACACTACTGGATATGGACATTGGATCACTTCACTGGACTAAGCTGCCAGTCCTGTCAACAACCTGAGCTTCAGGGAAATGTGACTGCTGGTGCATGTGGGCTGCCGTGCTGGGCTTACTGTAGGCTGGAATCACTTCCTGAATTTGAAGAAGGGCAAAAAATGTCAATAAGATCCACATGAGAAGAAACCCTCCTACCTCCATCAGCCACCATCTGATGACCCAACTCTAGTTAGAGGTGCATTCCATGTACAGTGGCCAGGCTGATTCAGACTGCCTCAACTCCTTGGCTTTTCTGCCCTGGAACCCCGAGATTTCATTCCATCAGAGACTTCTTTGGATGATTCTCTCAGAACAATTCATTGTGGAAACACCTCCACATTTGCAATGGGAGAGGGCCTCTCAGTTAATTTGTCCACAAGCATTAAGTTGTCCTTTTTTTGGTGTTAATCCTAGTTTATCCATGGTGAAATGGAAGGATATAGAAGAGAGTGGTGGTGGGTAGGCTGGTGGGGGAACTGGCACCAGACCCCAGATATCTTGACTTTCCTTTTGGAATGCCATTTGGTAGACTCTTCTGCTGTGGTGGAAACAAGAAATTTCTGCAATAGAGAAGGCAGCCATGATCTGAGCACTGTGAGGAGTGAACCTTGTAGTCTTGGCTGTGCCTCCAAATTAGGCAGACAGGCAGGCAGTAGCCCCAAGGATTTGACTTACGCTGGAAATGCCCCACAGGGTTCTTCTCACATTCTGAGTATGTCAGGTCACCTTTCTGAAGTCTCTCTGTAGTACTTCTTGACATCTTTACTGCAGTTCTCCTGCTTCTTAATTCTTTGCATCAAATAATTGGGCAGGAGCACAGCAATTGCTGGGGGACAGACCTCTGATGGTGACCTAGGCTTCAGTCATACTAGCACAGAATTAGAGAATGATATTCTTCCATTGTCAGGGGGGACTGTCTGGGGACATTCTGGGGTCGTTCTGGCATGGCCAGTGGCAATGGAACTCCAATTGTTGGTGTCAAAGTTACCCTTAAGTTCGGACACCATGACTGGCTCATGCCAGTAAACTCAGCACCTTGGGTGGTCAAGGCAGGAGGATCACATGAGCCCAGAGTTTGAGACTAGTCTGGGCAACATAGCAAGACCTCATTTCCTCAAAAAATCCCAGAAAAATTAGTCAAGCATGCTGACACATATCTGTAGTACTAGCTCTCAAGAGGCTGAGATGAGAGTATGACTTGCGCTAAAAGGTTGAGACTTTGGTAGGCTGTGATTTTGCTACTGTACTCCAGTCTCAGTGACAACTGAGACCCCTGCTCAAAAACAAAAAATAGGTCAGTTTTAAAATCTGGGTAAATGTGAGACTGGGATAATGATAGGTCTATAATCTGAGGAAGTGGAAAGCGTTCCATAGAGAATTAAAAAAATTTTTTTAGAATCTCTAGCTAAGGACCTGCCCTTTTACCTTTAGTTCTGGGTCCTCCCTGCACTCCCCCTACCCACTACTATTCCCAGCTCAGAGCCACAGCACACCCCTAGTGCTTCATCTCTGGTCTACTCTGGTTACCAAGTGAGGACTGGAGACTCTCTTGAATCGTGTCCTAGAATCCATGTTTATGGAATTCCTCAGGTATAAAAGACATAAAAATATATTTATTTTATTTGCTTCTTGATGGAAGTGCATTATGAAAGAATAACTTTCAAGATAAAATATTGAAAGTTTGTCCTCTTTAAATTTTTTGGTACCTAAAAATTGTGATCATAATAAAAATTCTCAAAATGTCCTGAAAACAGAATATGCAGCTTGATTATTTTGTTTTATTAAGAAATTTGAATATAAGGGTGAATATATATGATTTTTAAAGAGAAAAAAGATGTAATAAGTTACTGGGCATAAAATACAACATAAATGCTCTGTTATATTTCCTTTTACGCTTTCTAGAAAAAGAAACAGAACACCCAAAGAGCTTAATCGCAAAAGGATTTATTAGGAATAAAGGTAGCTGAAAATTTGATAAAATGACGAAGACAGATTTTCCACTGAATTAAAAGAAATGAATCTCAGGATATTAGTGCTAACTGGCTGCTGAAGGCTGAAGCTGTCAAAAATCGAAAAGCCTGAATCAGGCAAGTACTATCACAGCTGTCCTATTTGGACTCTGTGTAAGTAGTCTTCTGTGTTGGGTACACATGAGCAGCTGGGATTTCAATTGGGAATGCTTTTCAGACTCTCTGGCTTTCTGTAGTGGGACGCTCAAGGATAAGGACACTTGGTCAGAGCCAGGAATATGCTAAAATGCATAAAAAGCATGCCTACCCTAGACTGAAGATTGAGACCTCTGAAGGAGGCATCACCTGGATAATTGTACACACAACAACAAAAACCACAATGACAAAAATAGGACACACTCTATGTTGGGTATACATTCTTGAACAACTACTACCACTCAGCACAGATATCATGGGAAAAAATGGTCAGAGGCAGGGAAATTTGAGCATGTCAAATTACTCCAGTTCCAACTGCAAGTATTTGAAGTCAAATGACTCCTCCTTGATCCCTTTGCTCTGGGGTAGCTGGATCTGTCATTTAATACCCTGGAAATTTCATCTTGAAATTTTCTTTCGCATCTTCTTCAAATATATACTCAATAAAAAACCTTTTCATTTACCTTATTAGATCATCTACATCAAAAAATTATGGTCAATAAAGCTTCTTAAGATGGTCAATAATGGTGAAAGAAGTTTTACCTTCAGAGTTCTTTTTAAAATGTTTGTTCTATTTTTCAATAAAATTATACTTCAAAATCAAACCCTCCTTTTTTCTGGTTGGAATTGGGGACTGCTGGTGAAGTGGGTAGCAGGTATAAGCTGTGTACAGCTGGGAAGGGGTTCTTGTTGGAATGTATAGTGCTCTGGATTTAGACAACAAGTATACCTAAAGATTATCTGTAGGAATGGGAGGTTAGTGGCTGAACATGGTCAGAAAACCAAAGTGGCTGACATCTCACAGACTTCAAAGTCAGCTTTAAGATCTGGCACATTTGGACAACAGATGGGGAGAGGCAGTGTCAGACTAATGTAATTAAAGGTGAAGTTCTCCTTCTTGGTAGGCCTAATGCGAATTCTTTCTGTGTCTATCTTAGGGGTTCTCTCAGAATCTGCAGATTGCTTTGCAATTTCCACCAAATATTCTTTTGTGTTTTTTTTTAAACACCTTGATTATACCCAAACCACCAAACATTCTTGACCATGTTTCCCTTAAATTGCAAGCTAAGCCTTCTGATTCAGCATGTCCCAGAGCTAAGACCAATCCAAAGGAAGAGGTATGTTACTAGGCAATCCCAGTCTTGGAAGAAGTGTGAGTGTGACTTCAGAGGCAATGATGGCCCAGACCTGGTGAAATCAACCATCTGCTGCATAGCCAGGTGAAGTTAAATGCCAGGATTCTGGCATGGTTCCTGTGTTTGAGTTTCTTGCATCATTGACTCTCAGAAGTTAACTGAATATCCTTTGTGGAAGAGATATGACAGTTAGTGGTTGGGAATGTTCAGTAACCAAAGTAGTTGTCACATTGCAGTCATCCATAATTTAGTCTTAAGATCTGGGTGATGAGAGAGACTGGTGTAGGAAAAATAAAAGTAAAAAAGAAATGGTGGGCTGGGTCCAGTGTATCAGGCCTGTAATCCCAGCAATTTGGAAGGGTGAGGCAGGAGGATTGTTTCAACCCAGGAGTTCCAGATCAGCCTAAGCAACATAGCTACAAAAAAATATTACCCAGGTGTGGTGGCATGCACCCATAGTGCCAGCGACTTGGGAGGCTGAGGCAGAAGGATGGCCTGAGTTCGGGAGTTTCAGTCTGTGGTCAGCTGTTATGTCACTGCACTCCATTCTGCAGACAGAGTGAGACCCCAACAAATAAGTAGGTAAGTAAGTAAGTAAGTAAGTAAGTAAGTAAATAAATAAATAAATATAAATTTTGCCTTTGAAATGCTTAATATATTTTCTCTTCAATTCAGTCTTAGGTGTTCACATAGCACCCTTTTGTGCTTTGCTCTCTTTGGCATTTTTTGTCAATCTTTCTACCCACCATCACCTATATAAATTTAGACCTCCTATTCAATGTCCCCTTGAAACTCAGACCAAGACAAAGGAGAAATACCACTGTCATTTGTGATCCCAGACTTGGAAGGTGGGGTGTGAAGTGGTTCTCATTAATGGTGAACAGGACAGATGATACCAATCACAGGTGATTTAAGATGGTTTAAATTTCACATTTCCTTGATTTCTCACACATTAGTTGATTCCCTGTACTTCACATACACATTAGTAAAACAGAGTTTAATTACAGTATCCAATCATATCTATGTGTTACATGAATGCACTCCCTAAAGCATAAGCTAGCCCAAGCTTATCTCAATAAACACAAACTAAGAGTTTAATCTAATTGTTCTTTTAAAATACTTTTGGGGGAAAGATTTTCACCAGTACTAGCTCTGTGGTGATTGAAAGCTATACTTTCTTTCCTATAAGGTTTTTCTAAACCTCTTATATTTTACCCCTTAATTCCTAAAATATCACTCCACTCTTTCGAGCTTTCCTTGTTACCAAAATTCTCTATGCCACCTTCACTGAAACTTAAGTTATCACTTAGTCATTAAAAGAACACTAGCATTTTCATGACAAAGTGAAAAGGCAATTGATTTTGTTCACCTGTTGGACCACAGGTGGATATTTCTCCATTTCAGACTCTATTCTACTTCCTCCATCTAGGGTTGACTAGTGAAATATGTATTGCACCAGCTGAGGACTAGATAATTGGATGTATGTTGTAGACATGTATGTACCTTCATTTAAATATTTAATATATTGCTTTAGTTATAATAGAGTACATGTTTAAAAAAGATAATTATTTAAGTAAAGATTGCCAGAAAATTCTGTTTACTTTTTTTTTTTAAGTTGGAGTCTCACTCCATCCTCCAGGCTGGATTGCAGTGGTCACTCACAGTCATCTAAGCTACAACTTGCTGAGCTCAGGTGATTCTTCTGCCTCAGTCTTCCAAGTAGCCCAAACTACAGGTGTGCACTACAATGCCTGGCTAATTTTTTTCAAATCATTATTTATTGTAGAGATGAGGTATCCCCAAGTTGCCCAGGATGTTCTTGAACCCATGGGCTTTAGGCGATCTCTCTTTTTTTTTTCTAGCTTCCTAATTAAATATTTTATGTTCTGACATTAGTGCAAATAATTTAAATTCATTTCATTAAGGTAATCTAAACTAATGTTTTTGGTTGTTAAAAAAAAAGCACAGTAACATAAGCTAAAAAATATGGAATATTTATTATTTTATTTTAGAGATGTGGGGTTCATGTGAGTATTTACTACATAAATTAATTACTGCAGGTGAGTTTGGGCTTCTAGTGAGCTCTGTCTCCCCTGAGGTGGATCTGGTCCCAGTGTGTAGTTGTGTGGCCCTTGTTTCTCCTCCTTCCCTCATTTAGCAGTGTCCAGAGTCTGTACTTACCATCTTTGTGCTCATGGGATCAGTTATCAGGGAAAGGTACACACTCAAATGTGATATTGCTGTGGTATTTCTTCTTAAGATTTTTAGGAGGAAAAATAGAACACACTCAAATAGTTGAGACACAAAGAAATTTATTGGAAGACAAACTTACAAACTGCTGGAAAGGTGAAGACATAAATCAGTCTAAACATCAGGGAATGACTCTCAGAACCACATTGTAAGGGGACTCAGGAGAAGAGACATCATCAGAAATTAGAAAGCACTGAATAAGGAAGCTCCTTCCACAACCCCCCTTTTTTTTAGAAGTAGCAGTTCCTGAAAAACATTAAAACACCAAGTCATTAATGTGTTTGTGAGAAATGTGTTTCCACAGTCTCTGTTGTTGGAGAGTAAATGCTGCATTCTTTCTACAAAAAGAACAATCTGGCCATGTTCAGTAAAATTAGGTTTATCTAAGGGACAATTCATTGGTACATATCCTAGAAAAAAATTAACATGGGCCCATAACAGTCTATTTTTTGTGGTGTTGGTGACCTATGACAATCTGAACGTCAACTGTAGGACAGAGGGGAAGTAAAGTATGGCAGAAGCTAATATTCCAGTCATCTTGGGAGCAGCAGATGAAATGTGCACATAAAGATCTTAGAGACCTGCAGATTAGAGGAAAATACTGAATACAAGAAGATATATAACCTGATACTTTGAACATAAATTGAAAATACATGCAAACAACCATTATGTTACTTATTATAAGACTAATTTTTATTAGGGTTCTCCAGAGAAACAGAACCACTAGGAAATATAGAGGTAGAGATAGACATAGATATAGATACAGATACAGATACACGATAAGGGATTTATTAGGGGAACCTGTTAGGGACTCATGTGACTGTGGCAGCTGAGGAATTCCAGGACAGGATGTCTATGAGTTGGAGTCTTGGGATGCTGGTAGCATGACTCAGTCCAAGTGTGAAGGCCTTAGAACCAGAGAAGCTGACAGTGTGACTCTCAATCCAAGGTCAAAGGCCTGAGAACCTGAGTGCCATGGTGTAAAGTCTTGTAGTCCTAAAGATAGAAAACTTGGAGTTTTGATGTTCAAAGACAAGAGAAGAGCAACATATCTGAGCTCTCCACAAGAGAAGTTTACTTTTTTTATCTAATCCTCTGCTGATTGAATTATGACTGCCCACATTGAGAGAAGACCTTCCCCACTTAGTCTGATGACTTACATGCTAGTCTCCTCTGAGAACATCCTCACAGATACACCCAGAAATAATACTTTACCTGTTCTCCAGGTAATCTTTAGTTAATACTCAATCCAGTCAAGGTGACACCTAAAAATAACCATCACACTAATTGATACAAAAATACACCATTAAAGCATGACTATTATCAAGTAAAGAATAACAAGTACTGTCAAGAAAGTAGAGAAAAGAGAATGCTTCCACACTGTTGGTGAAAATGTAAACTGATGCAGTCATTATGGAAAACATTATGAAGATTCTTCAAAAAAAGTAATAAAACAGTCGACCACATGATTGAGCATTTCTACTCCTGGGTGTATATCCATTAGACTCAAAATGAAGATCTTGCAGAGATATCTAAACTCCCATGTTAACTGTACTATTATTCATAATAACAAAGATATGGAAAAAACCCTAAGAATGTACACAGGATAAAGAAAATGTAGTATATGTACACAATGAAATATCAGTCTTAAATTTTTTTAAAAAAAGGAATCCTGCCATTTTCTACAATATAGATGAAACTAAAGGATGTTATGCCGATTAGAAAAACAAATATCACATGATCTCATTAATATGTTAAATCTAGAGAGGTCAAACTCCCAAAAATTTTTTAAAAAAAGAGAGTAGTATGGTGATTACCGGGGGGTAGGGGATGAGGGTAATAGGGGCATGTTAGTCACAAGGTACAAACTTACAGTTATGAGAAATAAATTCTGGAATCATAATATATAGCATGGTGACTGTAGTCAATAATAATACATTATATACTTGAAATCTGCTAAAAGGCTAGTTTTAAGTGTTCACACCACAAAAAAAGGAGGGTTATTATATGACGTGAGGTGCATATTAATAAGCTTGTTTGTAGTAATAATTTAACAACACACACCAAATCATCAAGTTGTACAATTTAAATATATAAAATTTTGCCTAAAGAAAGCTGGGAAAATTCTTGTTTACATATAAGTACATATGTACATAAATAAATAAATAATACCAGGAAAAAATACGCCTTTAAATAAAATGCTAAGAGAGGGATTGCAGTGGAAGTAGGGATAATAGACAAAGGGGAATAATGAAAAATAGTATGCATGTAATTACAATAAAAAATAAGTATCCTGCAAACAAATGCTATTGAAAATGTGACATTATCCCAACCCATTTGCCCTGCAGATATGAAAATCATAGCAAATACAATTTTAATTAAGTACAGGACTCTCTGAAAGGAGAGTCTATTCTAGTCTAATTGCTCCTTCACTCATTTCCCCACCTTATGTGTTTACTTGAGGACCTAGGATTTCTGTCCATCTCCAGCATGAACTAGCTTTATGGTCTTGGACTGTGGTCCAAACTCACTGAGTCCCATCTCTAAAGTAAGGCAACGTTTCTCAGATATGGGAGGAGAATTAGATATATTAATATAACATGTCTATGTTTGTCTGAAAAGATGTTGTATTGTGAATGGAAACTGCCAATAATTGGGCCTTTCCTCTCACCCCATCGTTCCACTGCCTGATTCAATAAAAACTCAAGAAATTTCGAAGTTCCCTTCCAGAATGATACAATTTTTACCATAATCCTCCAGTGTCTGAAGAAATTTGCATGGATAAAGAATGGGAATCCCAAATAATTAGATTTTGGTATCTTACTACATGCCACCTCGCCTGAACCAAGAGCAGGCCTGGACCTGGGCACTAGATAACTTTGCAGGACTTAGCCGCCACTCTTACCAATGCTCTCAATTCTGTGGGAAAGTGGACGCCGGTGCTTTCAAGCTGCTGAATTGGGCGACCAAGAAGGGAGCTGTCATTGAAGTTGAGAGGTGCCAAAATTGCTGTTGAGACTCAGAAGTCCAGGAACCAATGAAAATGATGAAGGAGCTCCAGTCACCTCAACAAGAGGTAGATACCACCTTCAGAGAGTTCTGAAGGGTTTAGTACCAGTCAGAAGATGCCACCACCTGGGCAGGTGGACAGACAGATGCCCAGGGATCCTCCCTGAGCCCAGGCCACTCCCACAAGCTGCTGAAAACCAAGGCTTTCTATATGAAGGAATCTGCAAAGGGGAGGAACACCAGCCTTGCTGCAAACCCACAGCATGACCATCTCCAACCCATGTCCTGGAAGGAACCTCAGATACCCCAGTGGGGGTGCTTATACTGTGCCTGTGGCCTTTTGTACTGGAACTGTGACCTGCACGCAAAAGAGCCCTTCTGCTGTGAAGATCATTCTTTGTTTTGCTCTTCTGAATTGCCCTAAATGTTTTTTAGTTAGAAAACATCTCTTCACGTAATGTGTTATATGTTAAGATACTCTTGTCTGAGATCTACTCAATTGTGTTGGTTCTTTTGTTGAAAGTGCATATGATGATTAAAGTGTTTCCCCTTTTCTCCACTTGTGAAGTTGGTTAATTTTCATTAGGTAAATCAAGATTGGAAGCTGTATAGAAGGCCCTGAAGCAGAATGGAGGCAGGGATTCAACTAAGAGGTCTTTTTGTTTTGTTTCCATTTTGTTTTGTCTTTAGATGTCTCACTGTCATCCAGGCTAGAGTGCAGTGTCATGTTCATAGGTCTCTACCACCATGACCTCCCAGGCTCAAGTCCCATCTTGACCACTCAAAGTGCTGGTATTATAGACATTAGCTTCCATGCGTATCCCAAGTTCTTCTCAACAACTAGTCCTGGCTGAGTATGGTGGCTCAAACTTGTAATCTCAGCACTTTGGAAGACTGAGATGAGATGATTGCTTGAGACCACATCCCAATAAAAAAGAAAAAAAATTAGACCAGCCTCAGTGACTCCCTTCTGATAATCCTGCACTTTGGGAGGAGCATGTAACAGGATTGCTCCTGAGAACTTTAGACCAGCCACGGCAACACATGTGAGACCTCCCTCAACAAAAAGATTTTAAAAAACCTACCTGGGTGTGGTGGTACCCACCTGTGGTTCTAGCTACTAGGGCAGGAGACATAAAAGAATCACTTGAATGCAGGAGTTTGAGGCTGCAGTGAATTGGGATAAACCACTGCCCTCCAGCAAGGCAACAGAGGGAATTCTTGTCTCCTAAATAAATAAATTGATAAATAAATATCAGCCAGGTTTTGTAGTCAGAGACTGTAGTCCTAGCTACTGGGGAGGCTGAGTTGGGAGAATCATTTGAGACCAGGAAATCAAGGCTGAAATGAGCTATGATGGTGCCGTTGTTCTTCAGTTTGGTTGACAGAGCCAAACAGTCTCAAAAAACAAACCATGAAGACCATGCAGCACTGCTGGGACCTAATACAGTGAGAGCTCACATTGTTATGACCGAGTAAGCTAGAACTTACACCAGCAGGTTGAGTCTAATTAATTATGAATTTATTAAATGCGCAGGTCAAGAGTAGGCAAACACCAGAAAAACTCTTGGCAAATTGGTGCAGTTTGTAACAAGTTTTTATAGGTAAAATTTGTAGCATTAGCTATGTAACAGCTTAGTGACCATAGCAACTATTAACTAACAACTTGGCAACCAAAATGGGAACTTTTGATTGTGAGGGAGCTTTGATTAATTTCATGTCCAGGTATAGTCAATGCTCAGTAAGTCCCTGGAGTTCTGCCATTAAGATATAGATTAAAGTAGTTACATAGAGACAAGGAGGAGAATTATTATACAATGGAGTTACCTTGGTTAGGTCACTAGCAGAATATAAGAACAAACTATGAAAATGTCAAAGCGTAACATTTGATTTCAGTTAACAAATCATACAATTACATGTAAGCTACGGCAAAGGGGTTCTGTAACGGTCAGCAGGCAGTGGTCAGCATAACCTGCCCAGAGGAGACAAAGCTGGGAATCTGTGGTCATGGGAACATTACTGCAAGCTCATGTAGGCAATGGTTCTTAGGTCAGGCAGGTAACTAAGATGAAAGCTTTAAACAAAATGGAGTAAGCTGGTTAATATTATTACTTTGCTACCAATTTGATTTTATTAACTGATTTAGCTTATTTCATTCCCCCCTTTTAGTTGTGCATGAGTCAATTCATTGACTCTTTAGTTACAAGAAGGAAATTAAAATAGGTTCTGGTATACAAAAGTTTTACAAAGTTAACAAACCAGTTTAAAATTCGAGGTGCCAGATCTGGAAGAGTTACTTTAAACTGGATTGGGTTTGAGTTAGGGGTTCTATTTTGGACAGCTAAAACTTGTCCTGAAGTAAAGGAGCTTTAAGTAAAGTATAAGTAGCATAATAAGCTGAACCCAAAGGGGTGCTTGCTAGAATAAACCAGGTAAACTTATTTTAAGCATAAGAAAGCAATAATACATTCAGTACATGAGAAATAAAACAGTGTTAACAGATCTTTCTTGCAGCATGGCCATTCTGCAGGAGATGCAGTAAGCAGTGCTGTTTTAAATCCTAGAACAAGTGGGATAACGAAAAGGAGAAGCAAGGGATGAAGTGCAATGCATTCAGCTATGGTCAAAGTCTCATGGTTTCTGCTGCTGGCTGGTCAGGTGATGTAGGACAATGGGCTTGGTGGGTGACTTTGAGAGGATTATCAGGATTTGGTTCACAGTCCAGTTGTTGTTTGGGTGAAGGGGCACGTCAGCCTTCCAACTGCAGGCTTGGCTGAGCCAGGCTTTGGCATCTGTAGCTTCCTTGACTTGTGAATGATGAATCCAGGTTGGTATCCCGCTAACCTTGAGTGACATTGGGGTGGTGAGGATGAGTTTGTATGGTCCTTTCCAGGAGGGGCTCATTCCTTTTTTCTAGAACTTTCTCACATTGACTAGATTTCCAGGCTGGAACAAATGACATGGTGTAGAAGTTGGAGTTGGCAGCACAGCACAGACATTGGTGTAGATGAGGTCCTGCACCCGCTGTGAAGACTGGAGATACTTTAACAGAGATTGATTAGTAAACTTTTATAAGAATAGGCTCCCATAAGTGGGGTAACAGAGGTGGCGGTCTTTCAAACATGATTTCATAGGGAGTAAACCCAGCTTTATGGGGTACATCTAGTTTGAAGAGAACTAGGGGTAAGAAAGTTACCCATTTTTCACCGGTTTCTATTATTAATTTAGATAAAGTATTTTTTAAAGTCTCATTCATGCGTTTTACTTGTCCAGAACTTTGTCGTTGGTCAGCACAATACAGTTTTCATGTGATGTTCTGTGCTTTACGAACCAGCTGTACTGTGGACGAGGTGAAGGCAGGACCATTGTCTGAGCCAATAGAAAGAGGAAGCCCATATCTAGGCATTATTTCCTTTAACAAGTATTTTGCAACCATAAGGGCAGTTTCATTTTTTTGTGGCAAACACTTCTACGCATCCCAAAAAAGTGTTTACTAACACCAGTAAATAATTTTATCCTGCATGTGGAGGTTTTATTTCAGTAAAGTTTATTTTCCATTGTTCACCAGGGCTTAATCCTTGTGTCCTGATTTCTGGAAGGAGTTTTGGCGTTTCCTTCAGCTTGACATGAGCTCAAGCAGGACACATTAAAGTTTCTGAATTTGTTTGATCTTTTAAGTTATTGATAATATAAAAATGGTTTAGCATTTCAGTCATTTTGGTTCCTCCTAGGTGTATGGTAAGATGGAGTTGCCATCTATTTTTCTGCAAGAACTTCAGGTAGAACAATTCTGGAGTTTATAACCCACCAACCATCAGCTTTCTTGTAAGCTCCCACCAGCTCTGCAGCCTCTTCTTCTCTATGGGTATATCTGGGCCGCTGTGGGAGAGAAGGGACTGGAGAAGTTTTAGCTGGTAAAATAGTTAGGGGTTTAATTGGGAGTTCTGCTGCTTCCCTAGCTGTCCGGTCTGCCAGGTGATTTCCAATTGTTTCTAGAGTGTCAGATTTTTGGTGACCTTTACAATGAATAACAGCTACCTCTTTAGGGAGCCAAACAACTTTCAAGAGGGCTAATTTTTTTTTTTTGATAGTTTTACCTGATGCAGTGAGAAGACCACGTTCTTTGTAGATCCTGGCATGTACATGAAGTGTAGCAAACGTATACCGGCTGTTCGTGAAGCTGTTTACTCATTTATCTGCTCCCCAGTGTAGGACCTGGGTTAGAGCAATTAACTCAGCCTTTTGAGCAGGAGTACCCTGAGGCAGTGCCTATGACCAGATTATGTCATGAGTTGTAGTTACCGCTGCACCAGCCTTACAGACTCTGTTTAGTATTAGGCTGCTATCATTCGTGAATAGGTCAGCATCGGTCTGGCACAGAGGAGTGTCCCCAAGATCAGGTCAGCTGGGCTGGGTAATGTCCAACATATCCTTGCAGTCATGCACTGGCATCTCTGAATGGTTATCAGGCAACAGGGTTGCTGGGTTGAGGCGTTGAGTAGGAAAGAAAGTTAGTCTAGGCTGGTCTAGTAGTAGTAGGCTCTGATACTGGGTAATACATGTGTTTGACATCCGACGACTGGAGGCTCCCAGAGCAGAGTCTCAACGGCATGGGGAGCAGTTAGAGCCAGGTTTGGGCAGAAAGTTAACTTATCTGCTTCTTTAACCAGCAAAGCCATGGCCACAATGGCTTGAAGACAAGAGGGCCAACCAGAAGCTACCGGGTTCAGTCTCTTTGACAAATAGCTCACTGGTTTTTTCCATAGCCCTAGGGTCTGAGTGAGGACCCCTTTGGGAATGCCTCATTGTTCATGAATGAACAGTGGAAAGCTTTGGTAACATCAGGAAGGTCTAGTGCTGGTGCTTGAGTTAGAGCTGTTTTTAGCTGCTGGAACGCTTGTTTCTCAGCAGCAGTTTAATTTAGGGGTTGATCCCCTGCTGTGGCCAAGGGTTTGGCAATTTTGGCAAATCCTGGGATCCATAACTGACAATACCCTGCTGCCCCCAGGAATTCCCATACCTGTTTCTTGGTGGTTGCCATGGGAATTTGGAGAATGGCTTCTTTCTGGCCTGAGGTTAGGGCTCGTTTGCACTCTTGCAGCTGGTATCCAAAGTCCTACACTTTGGCAGAGCAAAGATGTGCTTTCTTTGCTGATACTCTGTAGCCCAGGTCCTGGAGAAGCTGTAACAAAGTTTTAGTACCTTGCAAACATGTTTCCAAGTCTGCAGCTGCAAGTAGGAGGTTATCCATGTATTGAAGCAAAGCACATTCGGGGTGTTGGGCACAGAACCCTGACAAATCCTGTAGTAAGGCCTCCCCGAAGAGGGTTGAGGAGTTCTTGAAACCTTGTGGTCGTCGCGTCCAAGTTAACTGACTGAATGTCTCCTGTGTCTGGATTTGTCCACTTAAAAGCAAAAATAGGTTGCCTGACAGGAGACAGGAGAATAGAGAGAGAGAAAAAAAAACATCTTTTAAGTCTAGCACAGTATATACATGATGTTGAAGGGGAAGTAGACCAAGTAAAGTGTACAGGTTAGGACAGTTGGATGAATAGTTTTTACCTGCTTGTTGACTTTTTTTAAGTCTTGAACTGGATGGTAGTCCTGGTTTCTGAACTGGCAAGAAAGGTGTGTTCCATGCTGACTTGCGTGGAGTCAGAATGTTGGCAGATAAGAGGTTTTTTTAATATGTGGAGCAATTCCTTTCTGAGCCTGCAAACTCATAAGATACTGGTGGACTCAGACAGGAGTAGCTGATGCCAGTAAACTTACCACCACTGGAGGGTGATGCTTCGCTAGTCCTGGGGGCTTGGTTTCTGTCCAGAGAGAAGGAAACTCCTGCTATAACTGTAGAAGCAAGCTTGATGGAACATTTTTAGTAGCAGTAAATTTTTAGTAACCTTTGGAGAGGTAAAAAGATATTCTTCAGAAAGTGGAACAGTTAAGAGCATTTGATATGCAGGAGGAACAAACATTTCAGTTTTGTCAGGTAAAAACAAAATGGTTGCTCTTAATTTCTGCAACAGATTTCTACCCATGAGAGGGAATGGTCACTCACAAGCTACTAAAAACAAATGCTTTACCTGCTTTTGTCCCAAGTCAACAGTCCAATTAGAAGTGAATTTGCAGTTGGTAACCATTCCTGTTGTTCTTTGTATTAAAAGTTGATTTTTAGACATAGGTCCTAATGGTGACTATAGGACTGAAAATTCCATCCCATTGTCCACTAAGAGTTTAACTGGGTGGTTCCCGATAACTGCAGTTACCATAGGCTCTTAAGGGCCCAAGGGGGAAAAGCCTTGGCTCCTTCATTCTGAATCATTTTCTGCCTCTCTGGCAAAGGACAGGATAAGAATGGGTTTAGGGCCCGGGTCTTGGTTTTTCTGTGGAGGGCGATAGGGACAATCTTTGACCCAATGTCCAAGCTCCTTACACTAACCACACTGGTTCTTTGCTAACTTAATGTGTTCAGGTTTTTGACCCTTTTGGCTTTTTTGGTTATCATACTTTTGGCATGGAGGCTTGGAACCAATTCCTGGGGCCCTGAGGGCCGTCACTAGGATTTTGGCCTGTCTTCTTACAGCTTTGTTAGCCACCTGTACTGCTTGTGTCTGTTTTTCAGCATCTCGGTTATTGTAAACTTTTTGACCTACTTTAAGCAGCTGAGAAATGTTCATTCCTGCAAAGCCTTCTAATTTCTGTAATTTTTTTTGAATATCAGTAACCACTTGTGCCACAAAGGCCAAATTGATGGCCTGAGCATTCTTGGGACCTGAGAGGTCAAAAGGGGTGTAGGTTCAAAACACCTCTTGGAGGTGTTCAAAGAATGCCCCTGGGGACTCCTCGGGTCCCTAGAGAACCTCAGTAGTTTTAGATAAATTAATGGGTTTGGGGGCTACCCCCTTTAAACCTGATAATAGAGTTCAGTTAAAAATTTTAATGTCCTGGTGCTGTCAAAGTGTTAGGGTCTCAGTTTAGGCAAAATGAGGGAAAAACCTTATTTAACTTTTTCTTTCTTTTTTTAAAACCAATTTTCTGAGTACAAGTAAATAGGCTTAAAAGGAGCTGCTGGCAGTCATTTCAGGTGAAGCAATGAATGCACATGATTAATTCTAGTAAAGAAATTAAAACCTGTGGTTTTTCTGAGATTAAGAAAGGAATATCCTTCAGGAAGGGTTGCTTATCTTGATTTGCCCCCTGTGGAACTTCCTGTAGGGGAAGATGGGGGGCCGGATTCGTTCAAGAGTGGAGGTGAGTTGCCAAAGGTGGAGACATTGCAGGGGGGGTGGAGATACTGGTCATGCATGCAGGGTTTAAGAACAAGACAAAAAATGGCTTTTGGCTCTCGGTTTGCTCTTTTATTTTTCTATTCCTGCTCTTGGAAATATTTTTATGATAATCTATTTCCAAGGGCATGAATAGGAAACAGTGGGACATTGAATATTATTTGGATTTAATAAAGTACTAAGCAAGAGCATAGACAAAATTATTAAGCAAGCAATGATAAAAAAAAAAAACAATACTGGAAAAATGGGAACAATTCTGGAAAGTGAAAGTAGTCCTGCAAACTACATGCATGACTAGCCAAGACCTTTAATTTATCAATGTAAGTTGAAACATTTTCCTGCAAACCATTTACAACTGTGCTTTAACAAGGAATTAAAGCCACCTTGACAAAATCTGAAGAAAAATTGAAAATATTAGCGACGTGTAATTAGGTTGTAGCCCAAATTGAGAACTTAAAACAGGTAAACATCGACAAGTTATACTTTTACAACAATTGATAAACCCAGGTTATTTTGTTATTTATCCTGTGTTGGAGTAATAGTCCTTGGGCTTAAAAGGAGATTTTGAAGTTCGTAAGTAACTTGGCAGTTAAAAGCATTACAGCTGATTACAAACTGCTGTCAGTGAAGTTAATTTACCTGGCCTGCAGGTAATTCAGAAGGGGTGAGCTAAGTGTGGTTCCTGAAGCTTGTTTGTTTTTTTTTCCTCTGTTGTTTAAAGGAGAAAATTGTTGTATTATACAGTCCAGGGGACTGGAGTGTCAAGAATCCTGTTACCCATATTAAATGACAGAGAAACAAAACATAATGACGAACAAGACATGTCTGAACCAAGTGAGAAAAGTTATGGATCCCTGGCACAGCCTCAGGGCAGAAAACCAGAGGACTCTATTCAGCCAATGTCTTGGCCAAATGAATAGTGTCCAAAGGGTGGCCTCGTCAGGCTGTGACTCCCTTAAACAGAATTGTGGCCACAAGCAAAACAGAACAGATTTTTACCAGTAAACAGAACAAATTCTTACCTCCTGGGAGGATGCAGATGGACTCAGGTTTCTTTGAGATGAGAGGAGTCAGCAGTCGTTCCAACCCCCTCCGACGCAGATAAGAGGTTAGGGGACCCTCTCATAACTCAGGGGCACCTCCCCAATAACTCCCCATTGGAAGGGGGAGAGCTGGAGCGAGGCTTGTCTCTCAAAGTTGGCAACTTCTCGCTGGGGCCTCGAAATGTTATGACCAAGTAAGCGAGAAGAAGTTATGCCAGCAAGTTGAGTCTGATTAATTATGAATTCATTAAACACGCGGGTCAAGAGTAGGCAAAAGCCAGGAAAACTCTTGGCAAATTGGCGCAGTTTGTGACAAACTTTTATAGGTAAAATTTGCAGCATTGGCTACATAGCAACTTAGTGACCATAGCAACCATTAACTAATGACTTGGCAACCAAAATGGGAACTTTGATTGTTAGGGAGCTTTGATTAATTTCATGTGGGGTAGGTATAGCCAGTGCTCAGAAAGTCCCTGGAGTTCTGCCATTAAAATATAGTTTAAGGCAGTTACATAGAGACAGGGAGGAGAATTATTATAAAATGGAGTTACCTTGGTTAGGTCACTAACAGAATATAAGAACAAACTATGAAAATGTCAAAGCATAACATTTGACTTTAGTTAACAAAACATACAATTACATGGAAGCTATGGCAAAGGAGTTCTGTAATGGTCAGCAGGCAATGGTCAGCACAACCTGTCCAGAGGAGACAAAGCTGGGGGTCTGTGGTCACAGAAACGTTACTGTAATCACACGTAGGCATTGATTCTTAGGTCAGGCAGGTAACTAAGATGAAAGCCTTAAACAAAATGGAGTAAGCTGGTTATTATTACTTTGCTAACAATTTGACTTTATTAACTGATTTAGCTTATTTCACTAGCTACGTCGGAGGCTGAGGCAGAATAATGGACTGAATCCAGGAGTTTCAGTCTGTGGTGAGCTGTGATCATGCCTTTGCACTCCAGTCTGGGTGACAGAATGAGACTCTGACTCATAAACAAACAAACAAACAAATACCCCAAATAGAAATTTTGCCTTTGAAATGCCTAACATATTTCTCTTCAATTCAGTCTTAGGTGTCCACATAGCACCTTTTTATTTCTTTGCTCTCTTTGCCATTTTTTTGGTCAATCATTCTATCCACCATCACCACATATGAATTTAGGCCTCCTATTCAATGTCACCTTGAAACTCAGACCAAGTCGAAGGAGAAATACCACTGTCATTTGTGATCCTATACTTGGGAATTGAGGCATGAAGTGATTTTCATTCAGTGGTGACCAGGAGAGATGAAAGCAGCCACAGGAGATTTAAGCATGAGGATTCTCAAGCACTCATCCTATGGTTTAAATTTCATACTCCTTTACATCTCACACATTAGTTGATTCCCTGTACTTCATATGTACATTAGTAAAACAGAGTTTAATGACAGTATCCAACCATATCAATGTGTTACATGGATGCACTTCCTAGGGCATAGTATAGCCCCAGGTAATCTCAATAAATGTTAACTAAGAGTTTAATCTAATTGCTCCTTTCCAACACTTTTGGGAAAAAAGATTTTCACCAGTATTAGCTCTGTGGTGCTTGAAAGCTTATACTTTCTTTCCTATGAGCTTTTCCAAAACCTCTTACACTTCCCTTAATTTCTCAAATATCCACTCCACTTTTTCCAGCTTTCCTTGTTATTGAAATTCTCTCTGTCACCTTCACAGAACTTAAGTGGTCACTTACTCAGAAAATAAACACTAGTGTTTTCATGATAAATTGAAAAAGCAATTGATGTGTTCACCTATGGGACCACAGGCTGATATTTCTGTATTTCAGACTATGTTTTAAATCCTCCACCTAGGGTTGACTAGTCAAATAAATATCACATCAACTGAGGAACTGATGGTTTGGTGGATGTTGTAGGCATTTATGTGCCTTTGTTTAAATACTTTAATGTATTGGTAAAGTTGTAAAGGAGTACGTGTTTTAAAAAATGATAATTGTTAAAAGATTGCCAGAAAATTCTGTTTAACTTTTTTTGTGTGTGTTGGAATCTCACTCTGTCACCCAGGCTGGAGTGCAGTGGCATGCTCATGCCCACTCTAGCATCGACCTGCTGGGCTCAGGCGATCCTTCTGCCTCACAGCCTTTCAAGTAACCCAAACTGTAGGCACATGCCACAGTGCTCATGTAATTTTCTTTCAAAAAATTTATTTATTGTAGAGATGAGATCTCACCAATTTGCCCAAGCTGTTCTTGAACACATGGGCTTCAGACAATATCTATTCTTTTATTTTCTGGTTTTCCTTTTTTTTTTTGAGTTGGAGTCTCACTCTGTCGCCCAGACTGGAGTGCAGTGGCCGCTCCTGGCCACCGCAGCCTCGCCTGCTGGGCTCCGGAGATCCTTCTGCCTCAGCCTTCCAAGTAGCTGGAATTACAGGCATGCGCTACCACGCCCGGCTGATTTTTTTGATTTATTGTAGAGATGAGGTCTCGCTGCCTAGGCGGGTCTCGAACCCGCGGGCTCAGGCAATCCACTCACCTCAGCCTCCCCAAGGAGTGGGATTACAGGCTGAGCCACCGAGCCCGGCTTATTTTCTGGTTTTCTAATTAAATATTTTATGTTCTGACATTAGTACAAATAACAGTAAAAATATTTCATGAGCCGGGGTCGGTGGTTCAGCCTGTAATCCTGTGCTTTAGGAGGCTGAGGTGAGTGGACTGCCTGAGCCTGCGGGTTCGAGACCCACCTGGGCAACTTGGTGAGACCTCATCTCTACAAAAAAGAAAAAATAAAAAATTAGCTGGACATGGTAGCACGCACCTGTAGTTCCAGCTACTTGGAAGGCTGAGGCGGAAGGATTGCCGGAGCCCAGCAGGTTGAGGCTGTAGTGGCCAGGAGTGGCCACTGCATTCCAGTCTGGGTGACAGAGTGAGACTCCAACTAAAAAAAAAAAAAAATGAAGGAAATCTAAACTAATGTTTTCATTGTTGTTAAAATGAAAAGACAGTATTATAAGGTAAAAAGTATGGAGTATTTATCATTTTATTTTAGAGTTGTGGGGTACATGTGAACATTTACTACATAAATAAATTATGGCAGGTGAGGTATGGGCTTCTATCAAGCTCTCTCTCCCCTGATAGTGGATCTGTTCTCCAGTGTGCAGTTGTGTGCCCATCGTTTCTTCTCCTTCCCTCCTTAAGCAGTGTCCAGAGTCTGTTCTTCCCACCTGTGTGCTCATGGGAAAAGTGAACAGGGAAAGGAGTAAAGTTGAATGTGATATTGCTGTTGTATTTTTTCTAATGATTTTGAGGAAGAAAAACAGATCACACTCAAATGGTTGAGACACAAAGAGAGTTTTGGTAGATAAACTAATAATCTAATAGAAAGGTGAAGAACTATTTCAGATTGAACATCAGGAAATGACTCTCAGAACCACATTTCAAGTTTACTCAGGAGTAGAGACACCACCAGAAATTAGAAAACACTGAATAAGGAACATACTTTTATTACCACTTTTTTTTTTCTGAGTTGAATTCTCACTCTGTCACCCAGCCTGGAGGTAGTGGCACGCTCTCTGCCACCACAGCCTCGACCTGCCAGGCTTAGGTGATCCTTAGGCCTCAGTCTACCAAGTAACTGGAACTACAAGTGCATGCCACCACACCCAGCTAATTTTTTTTTTGATTTATTGTAGCAATGAGGTCTCACCAAGTTGCCCCGACTGATCTCGAACCCATGGACACAGGCAACATGCTCTTCTTGGCCGTTTAAAGCCAAGGTGACAGAATCAGCCTAGGAGCCTGACCACCACTTTCTTTAGGAGTACCCAGTTCCTGAGAAACATTAGAACAGTGAGCCATTAACACATTTGTGAGAAATATTTACATAGACTGTCTCCACAGCTCTATCATTGGCGAGTAAATGCTGCATTCATTCTAAATGAACAATCTGGTTTATATAAGGGACAATTCTGCTCATTGGTACATATCTTAGAGAAAACATAATACAGACCCATAAGGGATTATTGTGTGTGGTGTTGGTGACCTACGACAGTCTGAGTGTCCACTATAAGATGGAGGGGAAGTAAAGTATGGCAGAGGCTGGTCAGAGACTAATATGCCAGAGTTGGGAGCAGTAAATGAAATGTGCATAAAAAGATCTTAGAGATTTGCAGATAAGTAGAAAATACAAAATACAATAAGACACATAGCCTGATACTTTAAACGTGAATCAAAAATATATGCACACAAACATTAAAATACATAGTATAAGACTAATTTTATTAGGGTCCTCCAGAGAGACAGAATGACTAGGAAATATAGAGATAGACATTGATGGAGATACAGATAAAAATACATGATAAGGGAATTATTAGGGGATTTTATTAGGGGCTTATGTCAGTGTGACAGCTGAGAAATCTCAGGAGAGGCTGTCTACAAGCAGGAGACCTGGGATGCTGGTAGCATGGCTCACTCCAAGTGTGAAGGCCTGAGAACCAGAAAAGCTGATGGTGTAACCCTCAATCCAAGGTCAAAGAACTGAGAAACTAAGGGCCATGGTATAAAGATTTGTAGTCCTAAAAGCTTGGAGTTTTGATGTCCAAGGACAAGAAAAAAATAGCATATCTCAGCTCCAGAAGAAATAAGTTGCCTTTTTTAAAAAAATCCCACTCTCTGATGATTGAATGATAACTGCCCAGATTGAGAGCAGACCTTCCCCAATAAATACGACCCACGTGCTAGTCTCCACTGAGAACATAGTCACAAAAACACCCAGAAATAATACTTTACGTGTTCTCTAGGTAATCTCAAGGTAATCCTCAATACAGCCAAGGTGAAACCTAAAAATGACCATCATGATACTTCATATAAAAATACACTGTTAAAGCATGACTATTATCAAAAAACGATAACAAAAGTTGTCAAGATTGTGGGGAAAGGAGAACACTTGCACACTGTTGGTGAAAGTGTAGACTGATGCAGCCATTATGGAAAATGTTATGGAGATTCTTCAAAAAAGTAATGATTAATTCTACCATATGATTGAGCAATCCTACTCCTAGGTGTACATCCATTAGACCTGAAATCAAGATCTTGCAGAGATATTTAAATTCCAATGTAAACTGTAGCATTATTCATAATAAGAAAGATGTAAAAGGAAAACATAAGACTATACATAGGACAAAGAAAATGTGGTATATATCCACAAATGGAATACCAGCTTTAAATTTTTTTTTTAAAAAGGAAATCCTGTCATTTTTGACAACATACATAAACCTGAAGGATGTTATGACAGACTTACAAAGAAAAATATCACATAAACTCACTGAAGAGATAAATCTAGAAAGTCAAACTCACACACACACACACAAATGTAATGACAATTACAAGGGGCTGGTGATATGGATAACAGAGATGCTAGTCTCGAGGTAAAACTTACAGTTATGAGAAATATGTTCTGGAAATCTAATGTATAGCTCAGTGACTGTAGTTAATAATAATTCACTATATATTTGAAATCTGCTAAAAGAGTCATTTTACGTCTTCTCACCATAAAAAAGGAGGGTTATTATGTGACGTGATGTATATATCAATAAGCTTGTTGTGGTAATAATTTAATAATACACACTAATTCCTCAAGTTGCACACTTTAAATATACACAATATATTGTATATATTGTATGTATATATTGTATATATATTGTATGTATATACAAAATATATACATACCTAAATAAGGTGGAAAATTCTCTTGACATTTAGGTACATACATAAATACATAATTAAATAAATAATAATAATAGGGAAAAGACACACCTTTAAAATAAAAGACTAATGAGAGGGATTGCAGTGGAAGTAGGGAAAATAAACAAAGGGGAATAATAAATAATAGTATGCACATAATTACATAAAAAAAGTATCCTGCAAGAAAAAAAGCAGTTGAAAATGGGACATTAACTCAATCAAGATGCCCTGCAGATATGGAAATCATAGTAAGTTTGAGGGTCCCTTTGGTGAACATAATCCATAAAAAAGAGAAAAAATATCATTTTAAATAGGCACAGGACTCTTTTCCTCATTCCTAGTCTATTAACTCCTACATATATTTCCCCACCTTATGTGTTTACTCTAGGACCTAGGATTTCTGTCCATCTCCAGCCTGATATAGGATTATAGTCTTGGACTATTTTCCAAACTCACTGATTCCAGCTCTAGAGTAAGGCAATGTCTCTCAGATATGAGAAAGGAATTAGATATATTACTATAATGTGATTATCTTTGCTGGAAATGGAAAGATTTTGTATTATGGATTGAAACTGCCAAACTCATCCCATCCTTCCACTGCCAGATTCCATAAAAACTCAAGGAATTCTAATAGTGCCCTCCAGAATGATACAATCTCCATAATCCTATCAGCATCTTTCCCAGATATCTAATCCCTAAGAAGCCATGCTGCCACCAGACCACCTCTATAAGAAATACTTAAGAAAGTACTGAACACTGAAGAAAAAGAAAAAAGAACAACAACATTCTTCACAAGAGTACAGGAAAAAGATTAAAAACACACATGAACCAACTCCAAAACCCAAAGAAAGACAACAAACAAACAGGAACAACTCTGTAAGAACCTTATGGCAGGGATCAACTCTTGCATTTCAGTTATTAGCCTAAATGTGAATGGACTAAATGCACCACTGAAAAGACATAGAATGGCAAAATGGATAAAATATCATCAGGCAACAATCTATTGCCTTCAAGAGACTCACCTCACTAGAAAGGACACCCACAGACTCAAAGTAAGAGGATGGGAAACAAACTTTCAGGCAAACAGAATACAAAAGAAAGGAGGAGGAGCGATTTAACTTCAGACAAAATACCATTCAAGCTATTAAAAATCAAAAAAGATACAGAAGGCCACTACATAACGATAAAAGGCTCAATCCATCAACAAGAAATATCTATCCTAAACATATATGCACCCAACATAGGTGCACCAACTTTTATAAAGCACTTCTAAAAAAACTGAAGAAAGACATTGACTCTAACATCATCATAACTGGGGACTTTAATACCCCACTCACAACCCTAGACAGATCATCAGGACAAAAAATCAGCAAGGAGATCTGGAACCTCAATGTAACTTTGGACCAAATGGAATTTATTGATACTTACAGAACACTCCATCGAAAGACCACAGAATACACATTCTACTCATCACAACATGGAACATATTCTAAGATCAACCACATACTTGGCCATAAATCAAGCATAAGCAAATTTGTAAGGACCAAAATTCTACCATGTACTTTCTCGGACCACAGTGGAATAAAAATAAACATTGAAACCAACAAAGTGCCCCCAAAACCCACAAAGACATGGATGCTAAACAGCATGATGCTAAACAACTCCTGGGTCAATGATGAAATCAAAACAGGAGATCAAAAGATACCTGGAAACAAATGAAAATGAAGAAACATCTTACCAAAATCTCTGGGATGCCCTGAAAGCTGTAGTAAGAGGGGAATTTATATCCCTACAAACACACATGAAGAAAATGGAAGGAACAGAAATTCACAACCTAACAAGCCACCTAAAGTAGCTGGAAAAGCAAGACCACAAAAACCCTAATTTCAGCAGAAGAATCCAGATCACCAAAATAAAAGCCTAAATCCAGGACATAGAAGACAAAAAGATAATACAAAAAATCAATGAAACAAAAAGCTGGTTCTTCGAAAGGATAAACAAGATCGATGGTCCCTAGTTAGACTGACCAAGAAAAAACAAGAAAAAAAACAAATCAGCACAATAAGAAACACAAAAGATGAAGTCACATCTGACCCTGAAGAAATACAAAAGATCACTAGAGACTACTATGTACACTTGTATGGAAACAAACTTGAAAACCTTAAGGAAATGGAGGACTTTCTGACATCACACAACCTACCTAGGTTGGAACAAGAAGAAATTGAGACCCTAAATAGACCAATAACAATCAAGGAAATCGACTACATAATAAGAAAATATCCTACAAAAAAAAGCCCTGGGGTCCAGATGGCTTTTCAGCAGAATTCTACAAGACATTTAAGGAGGAGCTGATACCAATCCTACTGAAGGTATTCCAGGCTATTGAAAAAGATGGAACTCTCCCCAAATCATTTTACGAAGCCAACATCCCATTGATACCCAAGCCAGGTAAAGATTCAACAAAGAAAGAGAACTACAGGCCAATATCTTTGATGAACATAGATGCTAAAATTCTCAACAAGATACTAGCAAACCGGATTCAGCAATACATCTCAAAAATCATCCACCATGACCAAGTAGGCTTCATTCCTGGGATGCAAGGCTGGTTCAACATTCATAAAACCATAAATGTAATCAAATTCATCAACAGATATCAAAACAAAAACCACATGATCATATCATTATATGCAGAAAAAGCTTTTGATAAAATCCAGCACCCCTTCTTGATAAAAACCCTTGAACATCTAGGCATACGGGGAACATACATCAAAATAGTAAAAGCCATCTACAAGAAACCCACAGCCAGAAAACTCCTAAATGGACAAAAATTGGAACCAATTCCCTGAAAACTGGACCTAGACAAGGATGCCCACTCTCACCCCTCCTGTTCAACAAGTATTGGAAGTCCTGGCTAGAGCAATCAGGAAGAGGAGGCAATCAGGGGTATCTAAATAGGAAAAGAGGAAGTCTCCTCTTAAATTTTTCTTTTTTTAGAATTCTGCTGGAAAGCCATCTGGACCAGGTTTTTTTTGTAGGATATTTTCTTATTATGTAGTCAATTTCCTTGATTGTTATTGATTTATTTAGGGTCTCAATTCTTCTTGTTCCAACCTAGGTAGGTTGTGTGATGTCAGAAAGTCCTCCATTTCCTTAAGGTTTTCAAGTTTGTTATCTCTCTTTGCAGATGATATATGTACCTTGAAAACCCAAGAGAATCTGTCAAAACCTTCCTTACATTGATAAAGGGCTTTGTCAAAGTCTCAGGATACAAAATAAATGTACAAAAGACAATCGCATTTCTCTACACCAATAATAAACAAACAGAAACCCAAATTAAAAACACAATTCCATTCACAATAGCCACAAAAAAAATGAAATACCTGCCAGTTTCCTAACCAGTAGATCGTGCCTTTAGCAATGAAATATTACAAAACCTGCATCAAGAAAACTGCAAAGACTCACTTACAATAAAGTGGAAAAATATCACCAGCTCATGGATTAGAAGAATCAAGTTGTGAAGATCGCATCTTACCCAAGGTCAATCTACAATTTCAAGAAACCCATCAAATTACCAATTCCATTCACAATAGCCACAAAAAAAATGAAATACCTTGGCAGCTTCCTAACCAGAGATGTGAAAAACCTTTACAATGAAAATTACAAAACACTGCTCAAAGAAAACAAAGATGACACAAACAAGTGGAAAAATATCCCATGCTCATGGATTAGAAGAATCAACGTTGTGAAGATTTCCATCTTACCTAAGGCAATCTACAATTTCAATGTAATACCCATCAAATTACCAGCAACATTCTTCTCAGTCCTGGAAAAAACAACACAGGAATTCATATGGAAACACAAACGTCCAAGAATAGCCATAACAATCCTCAGAAAAAAAAAAAAAAAAAAAAAAACAAAGCAGGTGGTATCACATTATCAGACTTCAAACTTTATTATAAAGCTACAATCATCAAAACAGCTTGGTATTGGTACAGGAACAGGCATATAGATCAATGGAATAGAATTGAGATTCCAGAGGCAAAACCTCAATTTCTTAACCAACTCATCTTTGACAAAGCCTCCACCACCTACCACTGGGGATAGGAGAACCTATTCAGTAAATGGTGCTGGGAAAACTGGCTGACCACATGCAGAAGATTGAAACAGGACCCCTATCTATCCCCATGCACAAAGGTTAACTCCAAATGGATCAGAGACCTAAATGTAAAACCTCAAACCACAAGAACCTTAGAAAATGAAGGAAATACCCTCATGGAAATTGAAACTAGCATCCTGTTCCTGAACAAAACCCAAAACCCACAGGTCATTAGAGAGAAGATAGACAAGTGGGACCTTATTAAACTGACAAGCTTCTGCAAAGCCAAAGACACCATCAAGAGAGCAGGGAGACAGCCTACCGATTGGGAAAAAGTATTTGCCAACTAGAGGTCTGACAAAGGCTTAACATCCTGGATCTACAAGGAACTCAAACGTGCTGAAAAGAAAACAAGAAACAACCCCATTATAAAATGGGCAAAAGATATGAACAGACACTTCACAAAAGAAGACATCCGAGCAGCCAACAAACACATGAAGAAATGCTCAACCTCACTAATCGTCAGGGAGATGCAAATCAAAACCACACTGAGATACCACCCAGCTCCAGTCAGAATGGCAGTTATCAACAACTCAAAAAATAACAGCTGCTGGAGAGGGTGTGGTGAAAAGGGAACACTTCTACACTGTTGGTGAGAGTGTAAACTAGTGCAACCTCTATGGAAAGCAGTGTGGTGATCCCTACAAGCTCTAAAAATCGACATTCCATATGACCCCACTATCCCCCTACTGGGAATATACCCTGAAGACCTCAAATAACTCTATGAAAAAGATACCTGCACACGTATGTTTATCACAGCATTGTTCACAATAGCAAGAACCTGGAAACAACCATGCTGCCCATCAAAAGAGGACTGGATTAAAAAAATGTGGTACATATACATGATGGAATACTATGCAGCCATAATAAAGAACAAAATCATGAATTTCGCAGCAACCTGGATGGAACTAGAGTCTATAATACTGAGTGACCTCTCACAAAAACAAAGATCTGAGTATCACATGTTCTCACTCATATAATGGACCTTGAACATCCAATGTAATGCTATAAAAAAATGACTGACCATACTGGGAAACTATGGGGGGGAGGAGGATGGGATTAACAGTTGCAAATATCTGCCTGGGGATGGGAAACACCTCTTATCAACAGGGTGCCTGAATGAAACATAATTGTACACCTAACCCTTAACTGTACCCCACAAAATCATAATATAAAATATTGATTAAAAAAAAATAGTGCCTTCCAGAATGATACAATCTCCTCCATAATCCTATCAGCATCGGAAACAATTTGCATGGATAATGAGTGGTAATCCAAACATGATTAGATTTTTGTGTGTCATTTTCTATACAAGACAGAATGCTCTATAAGAAGGCAGTCAGCAATGGACTGGGTCATATGCCCTTTTTCCAGCTATTTGGCTTAGTCTGCTCTGGCCTAGGAGGCTGAAGCTATGGAATACCACCCATCAGCTTTGGAAGACTGACTTTGGAGGCCACCATGTCTGGAGACCTGCATGCCACCGAACCTGAACCAAGAGCAGGCTTGGGCCTGGGCTCTTGATAACTTTGCTGGGCTTAGTCGCCACTCCTGCCAATGCCCTCAGTTCTGTGGGAAAGTGGACTCCAGTGCTTTGAAGCTGCAGAGCTGGGCGTCCATCAGGCACAGAGCTGAGTTGAGAGGGGCCAAAAATGCTGTCGAGATGCAGAAGTCCAGGAACCAATGACTAAAATGATGAAGGAATGCCAGTCCCCTCAACCAGAGGCAGGTGCTACCATCAAAGAGGTCCGACAGGTTTGGCATCAGCCAGGAGATACCACCACCTGGACAGGTGGACAGAGAGATGCCCAGGGATCCTCTCAGAGCCCAGGCCAGCCCCGCAAGCTGCTGAAAACCAAGGCTTGTCATATGGAAGAATCTTCAAAGGGGAGGAATGCCAGCCTTGCTCCAGGACCACAGCATTACCGTCTACAACTGGTGTCCTGGAAGGAGCCTGAGGTACTCCAGTGGGGGGCGCATACTGCCCCTGTGGCCTTTGGAACTGGGAATATGACATGCGTGCCTAAGAGTCTCTTTGCCATGAAGACCATTCTTTGTTTTGATCTACTGAAATACCCTCGATGTTTTATAGTTAGAAAATCTCTCTTAAAATAATGAGTTGTATGTTAAGAAACTCTTGTTTAAGATCTACTCAATGGCGATGGTTCTTCTGTTGAAATTGCACACGATGATTAAAGTGTTTTCCTTGTTCTCTAGTTGTGAAATTGATTGATTTTAATTGGGTAAATCAAGATTGGAAGCTGTAGAGGTGGCCCTGAAGCAGAAAGGAGGCAAGGCCTTGGCTCAGAGGGCTTTTTGCTTTCTTTCTGTTTTGATTTGTTTTGTTTTTAGATGTCTCAGCCTGTCATCCAGGCTGGAGTGCAGTGGCACGATCATAGATCTCTATTGCCTTGAACTCCTAGGCTCAAGTGAACTTCCCATCTTGGCCTCACAAAGTGCTGCTTTTACAGACATGCCCATCCCAAGGCACTTCAACAATTAGTTCTAGCTGAGTGTGGTGGTTCACACTTGTAATCTCAGCACTTTGGAAGACTGAGATGAGATGATTGTTTGAGACCCTGTCACCATAAAACAGAAGAAAAAAATTAGGCTTGGCACAGTGACTCCAGTCAATCCTGCACCATGGGAGGTGGATACAGCAGGATTGCCCCTGGGATCTAGAGACCTGCCAGGACAACACAGGTGAGACCTTCCTCAACAACAGAAACAAACACCTAGGTGGGTGTGTTGGCACACACTTATAGTCTAAACTACTAGGGAAGCTGAGATAAAAGAATCACCAGAATCCAGGAGTTTGAGTTCGTGGATGATCCCTTTAGTGAGCTTGGATCACTCATGCCCTCTAGCAAGGCAATGGAGGGATTCCTTGTCTCCTAAATAAATGAATAGATACAAAAATATTGGCCAGGACTTGTGGCCAGAGACTGTAGTCCTAGGAACTGGGGAGGCGGAGTTGAGAGTATCACTTGAGAGCAGGCGGTCGAGGCTACAGTGAGCTATGATGGTGCCACTGTACTTCAGCCTGGTTGACAGAACCAAATTGTATCAAAAAACAAACCATGAAGTACAGGCAGCACTGGCAGTATCGAATACAGTGAGAACTTACTCACACCCCCAGAGCATTAATTGATGAATGAGGAATCTAGCCTCCAGACCTAAACATTCCTACTGGTCGCCACCCCCAGCACTGGGGAGTAAATTTTAACATGAGATTTTGGGAAACAAGCTTTCAAACTAAATCATTGGCGAAGGGGCTAAGTATGCTAGTTCTGGTCTGTCTCCCTTTTTTATAATGCCGCTAGTCCCACTCCCTTGATCATGAATCCATCAATCTATGAATGAATTCATCCATCAGAAAGACAAAGCCTTCATGAACCATCATCACTTAAAAACCCCGCTTCTGAATACTGTCACCTTTGGGATTATGTTTCTTTTTTGTTTTTGTTTTTGTTGTTTTTGAGTTGGAGTTCCACTCTGTCGCCCAGGCTGGAGGTCAGTGGCATGCTCTCTGCCACCACAGCCTCGACCTGGCGGCTTTAGGTGATCCTTCTGCCTCATTCTTCCAAGCAGCTGGAATTACAATAGCATGCCACCATGCCCAGCCAATTGTTTTTTTTTTGTTGTTGTTGTTGTTTTGTTTTTTTGATTTATGCTAGGGACAAGGTCTCGTCAAGTTGCCCCAGTGGTCTCAAACCCATGGACTCAAGCAATCCGCTTGACTCGTCATTTTAAGGTGCTGGGATTACAGACTGAATTAGGTCGCCTGGCCAACATTTTCTTTAAGAGTACCCAGTTCCTAGCCGGGTTCACTGGCTTAGCCTGTAATCCCGCAGCTTTCGGAGGCTGAGGTGAGTGGATTGCCTGAGCCCGGAGGTTTGAGACCTGCTTGGGCAACTTGGCGAGACCTCATCTCTACAATAAATCAAAAATTAGCCGGGTGTGGTAGCATGCACCTGTAGTTCCAGCTACTTGAAAGGCTGAGGCGGAAGGATGGCCGGAGCCCAGCAGGTCGAGGCTGTGGTGTCCAGAAGCAGCCAATGCACTCCAGTCTGGGAAACAGAGACTCTAACGAAAAAAAAAAAAAAAGGAGTACCCAGTTCCTGAGAAATATTGGAACACTGAGCCATTAATGCATTTGTGAGAAATATGTGCATACACTCTCTCCACAGCCTCTATCGTTGGAGAGTAAATGCTGCATACATTCTAAATAAACCATCTGGTTTATATATGGCACAATTCTGCTCATTGATACATATCCTAGAGGAAACCTCATACAGGCTCATGAGGGACCTTTGTGTGTGAAGGCCTGAGAACAAGAGAAGCTGATGGTGTAATTCTCAATCCAAAAGCAAAGGCCTAAAAACCTGAGGGCTGTGGTATAAAGTCTTGAAGACCTAAAGACAGAGGCTTGGAGTTTTGATGTCCAAGAACAAGAAAAAAAAATGCATATCTCAGCTCCAGAAGAGAGAAGTTCCCTTTTTTTTTTTAAATCGCACCCTCTGGTGATTGAATGATGACTGACCACTTTGAGAGCAGACGTTCCCCAATAAATCTGACTCACATGCCAGTCTCCCCTGAGAATATCCTCACAGACACACCCAGAAATTATAGTTTACCTGATCTCCAGGGAACCTCTAGGTAATCCTCAATACAGCCAAAGTGACACCTAAAAATAACCGTCACGATAATTGATAACAAAATACACCGAAAAAGCGTGACTATTATCATAAAAGTATAACAAAAGTTGTCAAGGATGTGGGGAAAGGAGAACGCTTGCATAAGCTCATGAAAATGTATACTGATGCAGTCATTATGGAAAATGTTATGGAGATTCTTCAAAAAGTAATAAATATGTCTACCATATGATTGAGCAATCCTACTCCTGGGTGTACATTCATTAGACCTGAAATCAATATCTTGCAGAATTATTTAAATTCCCATGTAAACTGTAACATTATTCATAATAACAAAGAAATGTAAAGAAAACATAAGAATGTACACAGGATAAAGAAAATGTGGTATATATCCACAAATAGAATATCAGCTTAAAATTTTTTTTAATAAAAAATTCCTGTCACTTAGAAAGACAAATATCACATGATCTCACTAAAACAATAAATTCAGAAAAGTCAAACTCACATGCACACATACACACAAAAGAGAAAGTAGCATGGCAATTACCAGGACCTAGGAGATGAGGATGATGGGGATGCCACTCTCATGGTATAAACTAACAGTTATGAGAAATACGTTCTGGAAATCTAATGTACAGCTCGGTGACTGTAGTTAATAATAATACATTATATATTTGAAATCTGCTAAGAGTCGATTTATGTATTTTCCCCATAAAAAGGGAGGGTTATTATGTGACATGATGTGTATATTAATAAGCTTGTTTGAGGTAACAATTTAATAATACCTACAAATCCATGAAGTCACACTCTTTAGATATATACAATCATACCTAAATACAGTTGGAAAATTCTCTTTACATTTAAGTACATACAAACATACATAATTAAATTAATAATAACATGAGGGAAAAGATACACCTTTAAAATAAAAGGCTAATTGGAGGGATTGAAGTGGAAGTAGGGGAACTAAAAAAAGGGGTATAACAAATAATAGTATGCACAGTAATACATGAAAACATAAGTATCCTGCAAAAAAAAAAAAAAACTGTTGAAAATGCGACATTAGCTCAATTAAATTGCCCTGCAAATATGGAAAACATAGTCAGTTTGAGGGTCACTTTGGTGAACATAATCCAGACAAAAATAGAAAAAACACCATTTTAAATAGGCACAGGACTCTCTTTTCCTCAGTCCCATCTAATAAATCCTCCATTCGTTTCCCCACCTTATGTGTTTCTTGAGAACCTAGGATTGTTGTCCATGCTCAGTGTTAACTAGCTTTATAGTTTTGGATTATGCTCCACACTCACAGAGTCTCATCTCTAGAGTAAGACAATGTCTCTCAGATGAAAAGAATTAGATATATGACTATAATGTGTCTGTGTTTGCCAGAATGGAAAGACATTGTATTATGAATGGAAACTGTCAAAAACTGGGCGATTCCTCCATCCCATCCTTCCACTACCTGATTCCATCAAAACACAAGGAATTCCAGTAGTGCCTTCCAGAATGATACAATCTTGTCCATAATCCTATCAGCGCCTAAAAACAATTTGCATGGATAATGAGTGGGAATCCCACCTGTTTAGATTTTGGTATGTCACTTCCTATGCAAGAGAGAATGCTCTATAAAAAGGCAGTCAGCAATGGACTGGGTCATGTGCCATTTCTCCAGTTATTTGGCTTAGTCTGGTCTAGCCTAGGAGGCTGAAGCTATGGAATTCCACCCATCAGCTTTGGAAGAGTGGTCTCGGAGGCAGCAACGTCTGGAGCCCTGCATGCCACCCAACCTGAATGAAGACCAGGCCTAGGCCTGGGCTCTTGATAACTTTGCTGGGCTTAGTCGCCACTCCTGCCAATGCCCTCAGTTCTGTGGGAAAGTGGACTCCAGTGCTTTCAAGTTGCAGAGCTGGGCGTCCACCAGGCACGGAGCTGCTTCTGGAGTTGAGAGGGGCCAAAAGCGCTGTCGAGATGCGGAAGTCCAGGAACCAACGACTGAAATGATGAAGGAGCGCCAGTCACCTCAACAAGAGGCAGGGGCTACCATCAAAGAGGTCCGATGGGTTTGGCATCAGCCAGGAGATGCCACCACCTGGGCCGGTGGACAGAGAGATGCCCAGGGATCCCCTCAGAGCCCAGGCCAGCCCCGCAAGCTGCTGAAAACCAAGGCTTGCCATATGGAGGAATCCGCACAGGGGAGGAATGCCAGCCTTGGTGCGGGCCCACAGCTTGACCATCTCCAACTGATGCCTTGGAAGGAGCCTGAGATACCCCAGTGGGGGAGCGCATACTGCCACTGTGGCCTCTGGAACTGGGACTGTGACCTGCATGCCTAAGAGCCTCTCTGCCATGAAGATCATTCTTTGGTTTGCTCTACCGAATTACCCTCAATGTTTCCTCGTTAGAAAAACTCTCTTCAAATAATATGTTAAGAAACTCTAGTTTGAGATCTACTCGATGGCAATGGTTCTTCTGTTGAAATTGCACATGATGATTAAAGTGTTTTCCTTTTTCTCCAGTTGTCACATCGATTGATTGATTTTGGTTGAGTACATCAGGATTGGAAGCTGTGGAGGTGGCCCTGAAGCAGAAGGGAGGCAGGGCCCTGGCTCATAGGGCTTTTTGCTTTCTTTCTGTGTTGTTTTGTTTTGTTTTGAGATGTCTCTACCTGTCATCCAGGCTGCAGTGCAGGGGCATGATCATAGCTCTCTATTGCCTTGGACTCCTAGGCTCGAGAGAACTTACCCAAGCTGTTCTCGAACCCGTGGACTCAGGAAATCCACTCGCCTCAGCCTTTTAAGGTGCTTGGATTACAGACTGAGCCAGGTCTCCTGGCCACCACTTTCTTTAAGAATACCCAGTTTGTGAGAAACATTAGAACACCGAGCCATTAATGCATTTGCGCGAAATAAGCGCATAGACTCTCTCCACGGCCTCTATCCTTGGAGAGTAAATGCTGCATTCATTCTAAATAAACAATCTGGTTTATATATGGGACAATTCTGCTCATTGGTACATATGCTAGAGGAAACGTCATACAGGCTCATGGGGGACCCTTGTGTGTGGTGTTGGTGACCTACAAAAATCTGAGTGTCCACTGTAAGACGGAGAGGAAGTAAAGTAAGGCAGAGGCTGGTCAGAGACTAATAGCCCAGAGTTGGGAGCAGCAGAAGTAATGTGCATATAAAGATCTCAGAGACTTGCAGATCAGTAGAAAATACTAAATGCAATATGATATATAGCCAGATAACTTTAAACGTGAATTGAAAATCTATGCACACAAACATTAAATTACATAGTATAGGACTAATTTTATTAGGGTTTCCCAGAGAGACAGAATGACTAGGATATATAGAGATAGACATTGATGGAGATACACATAAAAATACAGGCTAGGGGGATTATTAGGGGATCTTATGAGGGGCTATGTCACCGTGGCAGCTGAGAAATCTCAGGAGAGGCTGTCTACCAGCTGGAGACCTGGGATGCTGGTAGCATTAGCTGAGTTCAACTGTGAAGGCCTGAGAACCAGAGAAGCTGATGGTGTAACTCTCAATCCAAAGTCAAAGGCCTGAGAACCTGAGGGCTGTGGTGTAAAGTCTTGAAGTCCTAAAGACAGAAAGCTTGGAGTTTTGATGTCCAAGGACAAGGCAAAAAAAATAAATAAAATAAAATAAAATAACCTATCTCAGCTCTAGAAGAGAGAAGTTGCCTTTTTTAAAAAATCCCACCCTCTGGTGATCGAATGATGACTGACCACTTTGAGAGCAGACCTTCCCCAATAAATCTGACTCACATGTTAGTCTCCTCTGAGAACATCCTCACAGACACACCCAGAAGTTACGCTTTACCTGTTCTCTAGGTAACCACTAGGTAATCCTCAATACAGCCAGGATGACACCTCAATATAACCGTTACGAGAACTGATACCAAAATACACCGTTAAAGCGTGACTATGATCATGAAA
This sequence comes from Cephalopachus bancanus, assembly GCA_027257055.1. Lineage (NCBI taxonomy): Eukaryota > Metazoa > Chordata > Mammalia > Primates > Tarsiidae > Cephalopachus > Cephalopachus bancanus. Next base: position 15,465 of record JAPVLO010005434.1, on the reverse strand, counting down.
GGATGACAAACGGTGTCAAGGATGTGGGGAAAGGAGAACGCCGGCACACTGCTGTTGAAAATGTAGACTGATGCAGTCATTAGGGAAAATGTTATGGAGATTCTTCAAAAAAGTAATAAATCTGTCTGCCATATGATTGAGCAATCCTACTCCTGTGTGTACATTCATTAGACCTGATATCAAGATCTCGCAGAGGTATTTAAATTCCCATGTAAACTGTAACATTATTCATAATAACAAGAAATGTAAAGAAAACCTAAGAATGTACACAGGATAAAGAAAATGTGGTGTATATCCACAAATGGAATACCAGCTTTAAATTTTTTTTTTTTAATGAAGGTAATCCTGTCACTTAGAAAGACAAATGTCACATGATCTTTCTAAAACGATAAATCTAGAAAAGTCAAACTCACACACACACATCCACAAAAGAGAAAGTGGCATGGCAATCACCAGGGCCTGGGAGATGAGGATAACAGGGATGGTAGTCTCGTGATATAATCTTACAGTTATGAGAAATATGTCGTGGCAATCTAAGGTACAGCTCGGTGGCTGTAGTTAGCAACCATACATTACATAACTGAAATCTGCTAAAAGGGTCGTTTTACATATTCTCCCATAAAAAGGCAGGGCTATTATGTGACACGATGTGTTTATTCATAAGTCTGTTTGCTGTAACAATTTAATAATACATACCAATTCTTCAAGTTGCACTCTTTAGATATGCACAGTCATACCTACATTAAACTTGAAAATTCTCTTTACATTTAAGTACATACGTACATACATAATGAAATAAATAGTAATACCAGGGAAACGATACACCTTTAAGATAAACGGCTAATGAGAGGGACTGCAGTAAAAGTAGGGGGACTAAACAAAGGGGTAAAACAACTAATTGTGTGTACAGTAATACATGAAAACTTAAGTATCCTGCAAAAACAAAAAAAGCTGTTGAAAATGTGCCATTAACTCAATCAATTTGCCCTGCAGATATGGAAATCAAAGAAAGTTTGAGGGTCCCTTTGGTGAACATAATCCAGACAAAAATAGGAAAAAGACCATTTTAAATAGGAACAGGACTCTCTTTGCCTCAGTCCAGTCTAATAAGTCCTCCATTCATTTCCCCACCTTACGTGTTTACTTGAGGACCTAGGATTTCTGTCCATCTCCATCGTGAACTAGCCTTATAAGTTTTGGACTATGGTTCAAACTCACTGAGTCTCATCTCTAGTGTAAGGCAATGTCTCTGAGATATGGGAAGAGAATTAGATATATTACTCTAATGTGTCTATGTTTGCCGGAAATGGAAAGACTTTGGAGTATGAATGGAAACTGGCGAAAACTGGGCGATTCCTCTCATCCCAACCTTCCACTGCCCGATTCCATAAAGACTCAAGGAATTCCAGTAGTGCCTTCCAGAATGAAACAATCTTGTCCATAATCCTGTCAGCGTCTGAAGCAATTTGCATGGATAATGAGTGGGAATCCCCACCTGATTAGATCTTAGTGTGTTACTTCCTATGCAAGACAGATGCTCTATAAGAAAGCGGTCAGCAAGGGACTGGGTCATATGCCCTTTCTCCAGCTGTTTGGCTTAGTCTGGTCTGGCCTAGGAGGCCGAAGCTATGGACTTCCACCCATCAGCTTTGGAAGAGTGGTCTTGGAGGCAGCCACGTCTGGAGCCCTGCATGCCACCCAACCTGAACCCAGAGCAGGCCTGGGCCTGGGCTCTAGATAACTTTGCTGGGCTTAGTCGCCACTCCTGCCAATGCCCTCAGTTCTGTGGGAAAGTGGACTCCAGTGCTTTCAAGTTGCAGAGCTGGGCGTCCACCAGGCACGGAGCTGCTTCTGGAGTTGAGAGGGGCCAAAAGCGCTGTCGAGATGCGGAAGTCCAGGAACCAACGACTGAAATGATGAAGGAGCGCCAGTCACCTCAACAAGAGGCAGGGGCTACCATCAAAGAGGTCCGATGGGTTTGGCATCAGCCAGGAGATGCCACCACCTGGGCCGGTGGACAGAGAGATGCCCAGGGATCCCCTCAGAGCCCAGGCCAGCCCCGCAAGCTGCTGAAAACCAAGGCTTGCCATATGGAGGAATCCGCACAGGGGAGGAATGCCAGCCTTGGTGCGGGCCCACAGCTTGACCATCTCCAACTGATGCCCTGGAAGGAGCCTGAGATACCCCAGTGGGGGAGCGCATACTGCCCCTGTGGCATCTGGAAATGGGACTGTGACCTGCATGCCTAAGGGCCTCTCTGCCATGAAGATCATTCTTTGGTTTGCTCTACCGAATTACCCTCAATGTTTCCTCGTTAGAAAAACTCTCTTCAAATAATATGTTAAGAAACTCTAGTTTGAGATCTACTCGATGGCAATGGTTCTTCTGTTGAAATTGCACATGATGATTAAAGTGTTTTCCTTTTTCTCCAGTTGTCACATCGATTGGTTGATTTTGGTTGAGTACATCAGGATTGGAAGCTGTGGAGGTGGCCCTGAAGCAGAAAGGAGGCAGGGCCCTGGCTCATAGGGCTTTTTGCTTTCCTTCTGTGTTGTTTTGTTTTGTTTTGAGATGTCTCTACCTGTCATCCAGGCTGCAGTGCAGGGGCATGATCATAGCTCTCTATTGCCTTGGACTCCTAGGCTCGAGAGAACTTCCCATCTTGGCCTCTCAAAGTGCTGCTATTACAGACATGAGCTGCCAGGCCCATCCCAAGGCACTTCAACAATTAGCTCTAGCTGAGTGTGGTGGCTCACACTTGTAATCTCAGCACTTTGGAAGGCAGATGAGAAGATTGCTCGAGACCCTGTCACCATAAAAAGGAAAAAAAATTAGATTGGGCATGGTGACTCCCATCAGACAATCCTGCACCGTGAGAGGTGGATGTATCAGGATTGCTCCTGGGATCTAGAGACCTGGCAGGGAAACACAGGTGAGACCTCCCTCAACAACAAAAACAAACACCTATGTGGTTGTGTTGGCACCCACCTGTAGTCTCAGCCACTAGGGCAGCTGAGATAAAAGCATCACTAGAATTCAGGAGCTGGAGTTGGTGGGTGAGCCCTCTAGTGAGCTGGGATCACTCATGCCCTCTAGCAAGGCAACAGAGGGATTCCTTTTCTCCTAAATAAATGAATAGATACATAATATTGGCCAGGACTTGTGGCCAGAGACTGTAGTCCTAGCTACTGGGGAGGCGGAGTTGAGAGAATCATTGAGACCAGGCGGTGGAAGCTGCAGAGAGATATGACGGTGCCACTGTACTTCAGCCTGCTTTACAGAGCCAAAAGCTCTCTAAAAACAAACCACGAAGCACACGCAGCACTGACGGCATCGAATACACTGAGAATTCACTCACACCCACCAGAGCAATAATCGATGAAGGAGGAATCTAGCCTCCAGATCTAAACGTTCCCACTGGGCCCCACCCCAGCACTGGGGAGTAAATTTTAACATGAGATTTTGGGAAACAAGCATTCAAACTAAATCATTGCCTAAGGGGTTAAGTATGATAGTTCAGGTCTGTCTTCCTTTTCTTATAAAGCTGCTAGTCCCACTCCCTTGATCATGAATTCATCAATCTATGAATGAGTTCATCCATCAAAAGGACAGAGCCCTCATGACCCAGTCATCTCTTAAAGACCCGGCTTCTTATTACTGTCAGCTTTGGGATTATGTTTCTTTTTTGTTTTCGTTTTGGTTGTCTTTGAGGTGGAATCGCACTCTGTCACTCATGATGGAGTTCAGTGGCATACTTTCTGCCACCACAGCCTCGACCTTCTGGGGCTTAGGTGATCCTCCCACCTCATTCTTCCAAGCAGCTGGAATTAGAACCACAAGCCACTCCCAGCTATTTTAAAAAAAAATTTTTTTTATAGTTGTGGTCTCGTCAAGTTGCCCTGACTGGTCTTGTATCCATATACTCAGGTAATCCTGTCACATCAGTCTTTCAAAGTGCTGGATTGTAGGCATGAGCCACCGTGGCAGGCAGGATTATGTTTCAATGTCAGTTTTACAAGGAACAAACATTCAGAAAACAGTATCCTATTGTATAGGTAAATCTTACTCTTTGAGTTCAATTAACGGTTATTTCAAACTGAAACCTTTAAACATCTCTAGGGAAAAGGGGTCTGTGAATGCATTCCTGGCTTGGCATAACAGCCACAGTAGTCTCTCCAATGGTCGCTTCATGATAATATGGAATCAATATGGAAGCAATATGAAAGTGTGGAAGCCCAGGCTTCCAGAACACAGGGGAGAAAGTTGTTCTATCCAGGCTCACAGCAGGAGTCACAGAATAGCTGTGATTTAGAAGTCACCAGCTTTTGTGGTTTTATATTCTTCTAGCCTCTTGGGCAGTCTTAACCAGATAATAAGAATCTGCATGTGGACGTTAGTTCTAGGAACAAATTTTATCAGAAGATGAAATTAGTGAGATTAACATAAAACCCTAGCATCTTGGAGGAAATTATCAAGAGTCAAAATCAATCAGAGACAGAGTAGTTTTAGATATAAGATGAAAAAAAGCACATTTCTGAACTTGTCAAGAGAAAGCTGTTTTGGAGGACTCTGGTTAATAGAAGGTTTATTGTTGCCCCCATCTTATTGGTAATGCTGGAGCATAGGTGGGAGTCTTGTTCTGCCTGCAGAGAAAAGCGTGGGAGAGAAGGGTGTTCTAAAAGACAATTTGAGATGTTAGTGAGGAGCAGGGGAGTGGTAGCCACTCAAATTTTTCTCTTTTCTCTTGTTTTCTATGTATTTTTTATTATGATAGTATATGCACACAAAATTTACAATTTTAAACCTTTTAAACATGCAGTTCATAATGTTGTGCCACCATTATTGCCACCAATCTTCACAACTCTTCATCTTTTAAAAGTGAAACTTTAGGCTGAGCACAATGACTCATGCCTGTAATCCCAGAACATTGGGAGGCCAAGGCAGTAGGATTTCTTGAGCCCAGGAGTTTGAAACCAGTCTAGACAATATAGTGACACCTAACTGTACCCCCCCAAAAAAAAGAAAGAAAGAAAATTTAGCCACTTAAGACTTTTGATTGTATCCAAATGGGACATGCTTCTAGTGTGTGCAAAGTATTTGCCTGAGTTACAGATACTTTCGTGAGAAGATCTTTTTAAATCTCAACATGTGTGTATATATATAAGCCCATTTTATGCATTACTGTACATGCCCTCCTCTATTTTTGATCACCCAATATTTATCATGGTCATGGGTGCAAAAATTATTTCAATATATTAGCATTTGAATCTAGCAACAAATTAAAAAAATACATTATGATCTATTGGAGTGTCATGACCTCAATTTGATTTAACATTTGAAAATTAGTCAATATTATCTACCATATTAACTGAACAAAGAAGAAAAATCATATGATAATCTCAACAGATGCAGGAAAACTTTAAAAAATACATGTCTTCATTGTTAATATAAATCGCTTTGTTAATTGGAACATATAAACTCTTTTAATTTGATAAAATTTATCTGTAAGAGATCCACAACTAACATTTCTTCTAATGGTGAAATATTGAAAACCTTCTCCACCCAGGTATTGGAACAGGAAAACAATGTTAACTAGTATAACTGCTATTCAAATTTTAATGATGGTCATATCCAGTAGATTAAGGGGGGAAGATGTAAAAGAGATAAAGATTATTAAGAAATAAAAGGCTTTTTTTGGTTTGTTTTTCGCCAAGTAGTCAATTGTGTGTACTTGAGATATCCAAAAGGATTTTCCATCAAATTAAAAAAGTATTTGGGAAGGTCATCAGATAAATAGCCAATGTGTAATTTGGGTTTTCCCAGATACAAACCTGGAGATAATAATTGAATAACATTCCTTGGGTGGTACAAATAACACCAGAAAAGTAGTAGGGCAATGATACAGGAAACAGAAACCACCTGTAAAGTGTGCTTATCAAGTCACTTTCTATTCTGGTTCACTGTGTTCAACTCTAAAACAATTCTCAATCAATTTAAAAGGATTAAAATCCTATCATACAAATCTTAATCTTTTTTTTTTTTTTCTTTGAGTTGGAGTCTCACTCTGTCACCCAGACTGGAGTGCAGTGGCCGCTCCCGGCCACTGCAGCCTCAACCTGCTGGGCTCCGGTGATCCTTCTGCCTCAGCCTTCCAAGTAGCCAGAATTACAGGCATGCACTACCATGCCCGGTTGATTTTTTTATTTATTCTAGAGATGAGGTCTCGCTGCCCAGGCAGGTCTCGAACCCTTGGGCTCAGGCAATCCACTCACCTCAGTCTCCCAAAGGTGTGGGATTACAGGCTGAGCCACCGAGCCTGGCCCAAAGTTTAATCTTGTTGGGAAGCTTTGGAAAGTGATGTAAAGACAAAAAAACTCTATGACATGTTAGTCTAATAACAAGAGAGAATCTTTAAAAGAAAATGATATTTATTCATGAAAAAGGCATTGTAATAGAAATATGTGTGACATAATAAGCTATGTGTGTATTCAGGAATGTAAAGAAAGACAATGGTTTTTCTTTTTATTTTTTTTAATTGGAGTCTCATTCTGTCGACCAAGCTGGAGTGCATGCACACAGTCACTGCAGCCTCGACCTGCAGGGCTCAGGTGGTCCTTCCATCTCAGCCTTCCAAGGACCCCTTCCAAGTAGCTGGAACCACAGGCGTGTGCCACCACACCAAGCTAATTTTTTTTTTAAAACCTATTTATTGTAGAGATGAGGTCTCACTAAGTTGCTCAGACTGGTCTCCAACCCATGGGTTCAGACAATTCTCTCACCTTGGCCTCCCAAAGTTCTGAGATTGTAAGAATGATCCACTGCACCTGGAAAGACAAATAAGAGAAATAAATAAAATCATATAACTGTTTTGAAATGATTATCCTTGACTACAAAGATCAACAAAAAGGATAACATGAATCTGAGGTTGGAAGGCAGTTGCTGAGCAGTGGCCTTTGAAGATCCTGGTCTTATAGACACACCCAGAACTGGGGCTGCAGACATGCCCTGGCACCTGTCGGGGTCCCTGGACTGCCCCACCCTGCCACTGATTGAGTTAGCAAGACACAGTCAATCAGTAGGGCCCAGCTCAGTTTGAGCACTGGCCACCGGGGTGGACAGTCTTCATTTTAGTCTCAACATGACGCAACCCAAGAAGTCTTGCTGTGGCCTTTGTTTTTTTTTTCTTTTTTTTGAGTTGGAATCTCACTCTGTCACCCAGACTGGAGTGCAGTGGCTGCTCCCGGCCACCCCAGCCTCGAACTGCTGGGCTCGGGCGATCCTTCTGCCTCAGCCTTCCAAGTAGCCGGAATTACAGGCATGTGCTACCACGCCTGGCTGATTTTTTGATTTATTGTAGAGATGAGGTCTTGCTGCCCAAGTGCGTCTCGAACCCACAGGCTCAGGCAATCCACTCACCTCAGCCACCCAAAGGCACGGGATTACAGGCTGAACTACCGAGCCTGGCTTGCTGTGGCCTTTGGATCCACAATCAAGCATTTGAGAACTGACCAATCATAGATGTTTAAGGTTCATTATATGAGTGAGAACATGTGATACTCGGATCTTTGTTCCTGTGAGAGGTCACTCAGTATTATAGACTCTAGTTCCATCCAGGTTGCTGTGAAATTCATGATTTTGTTTTTTTTATGGCTGCATAGTATTCCATTGTGTATATGTACCACATTTTTTTAATCCAGTCCTCTTTTGATGGGCAGCATGGCTGTTTCCAGGTTCTTGCTATTGTGAACAACGCTGCGATAAATATATGTGTGCAGGTATCTTTTTTATAGAGTGATTTGTGTTCTTCAGGATATATTCCCAGTAGGGGGATTGCAGGATCATATGGGAGGTTGGTATTTAGAGCTTTTAGGAATCGCCACACTGCTTTCCACAGAGGTTGCACTAGTTTACACTCCCACGAACAGTGTAGAAGTGTTCCCTTTTCACCACACCTCTCCAGCAGCTGTTATTTTTTGAGTTGTTGATAATTGCCATTCTGACTGGAGTTAGGTGGTATCTCCGTGTGGTTTTGATTTGCATCTCCCTGATGATTAGTGAGGTTGAACATTTCTTCATGTGTTTGTTGGCTGCTCGGATGTCTTCCTTTGTGAAGTGTCTCTTCATATCTTTTGCCCATTTTATAATGGGTTTGTTTTTTTTTTCTTTTCAGCACGTTTGAGTTCCTTGTAGATCCAAGATGTTAAGCCTTTGTCAGAACTGGTGTTGGCAAATATTTTTTCCCAGTCTGTAGGCTGTCTCCCTGCTCTCTTGATGGTTTCTTTGGCTTTGCAGAAGCTTGTTGGTTTAATAAGGTCCCACTTGTCTATCTTCTCTCTTATGAGCTGTGGGTTTTGGGTTTTGTTCAGGAATTTGATGCCGGTTCCAATTTCCATGAGGGTATTTCCTTCATTTTCTAAGGTTCTTATGGTTTGAGGTTTTACATTTAGGTCTCTGATCCATTTGGAATTAACCTTTGTGCATGGGGATAGATAGGGGTCCTGTTTCAATCTTCTGCATGTGGTCAGCCAGTTTTCCCAGCACAATTTACTGAATAGGTTCTCCTCTCCCCAGTGATAGGTGGTGGAGGCTTTGTCGAAGATGAGTTGGTTGAGAAATTTAGGTTTTGCTTCTGGAATCTTAATTCTATTCCATTGATCTATATTCCTGTTCCTATACGAATAACAAGCTGTTTTGATAATTGTAGCTTTATAGTAAAGTTTGAAGTCTGGTAATGTGATACCACCTGCTTTGTTTTTTTCTGAGGATTGTTCTGGCTATTCTTGAACGTTTGTGTTTCCATATGAATTCCGGTGTTGTTTTTTCTAGGTCTGAGAAGAAAGTTGCTGGTAATTTGATGGGTATTGCATTGAATTTGTAGATTGCCTTAGGTAAATGGATATCTTCACAATGTTGATTCTTCTGATCCGTGAGCATGGGATATTTTTCCACTTGTTTGTGTCAACTTTGATTTCTTTGAGCAGTGTTTTGTAGTTTTCCTTGTAAAGGTCTTTCACCTCTCTGGTTATGAAGATGCCAAGGTATTTTTTGTTGTTGTTGCTATTGTGAATGGATTTGTGTTTTTTATTTGGGTTTCTGTTTGTTTCTCATTGGTGTAGAGAAATGCTATTGTCTTTTGTACATTTGTTTTGTATTCTGAGACTTTGCCAAAGGCCTTTATCTGTGTAAGGAGGTTTTTGACAGATTCTCTTGGGTTTTCAAGGTACACAATCATATCGTCTGCAAAGAGAGATAACTTGACTTCCTCTTTTCCTATTTGGATAACCCTGATTGCCTTCTCTTCTCTGATTGCTCGAGCCAGGACTTCCAATATTATGTTGAACAGGAGGGGTGAGAGTGAGCATCCTTGCCTTGTTCCAGTTTTCAGGGGAAATGGTTCTAATTTTTGTCCATTTAGGAGTATGCTGGCTGTGGGTTTCTCATAGATGGCTTTTACTATTTTGAGGTATGTTCCCCATATGCCTAGATGTTCAAGGGTTTTTATCAAGAAGGGGTGCTGGATTTTATCAAAAGCTTTTTCTGCATATAATGATATAATCATGTGGTTTTTGTTTTGACATTCTGTTGATGTATTTAATTACATTTATGGTTTTACGAATGTTGAACCAGCCTTGCATCCCAGGAATGAAGCCTACTTGGTCATGATGGATGATTTTTGAGATGTATTGCTGAATCCGGTTTGCTAGGATCTTGTTGAGAATTTTAACATCTATGTTCATCAAAGATATTGGCCTGTAGTTCTCTTTCTTTGTTGGATCTTTACCTGGCTTGGGTATCAATGTGATGTTGGCTTCGTAAAGTGATTTGGGGAGCATTCCATCTTTTTCAATCGCCTGAAATACCTTCAGTAGGATTGGTATCAGCTCCTCCTTAAATGTCTTGTGGAATTCTGCTGGAAAGCCACCTGGACCAGGGCTTCTTTTTGTAGGATGTTTTCTTATTACGTAGTCGATTTCCTGGATTGTTATTGGTCTATTTAGGGTCTCAATTTCTTCTTGTTCCAACTTAGGTAGGTTGTGTGATGTCAGAAAGTCCTCCATTTCCTTAAGGTTTTCAAGTTTGTTTCCATACAAGTGTACGTAGTAGTCTCTATTGATCTTTTGTATTTCTTCAGGGTCAGATATGACTTCATCTTTTGTGTTTCTGATTGTCCTTATTTGGTTTTTTTCTCGTTTTTTCTTGGTCAGTCTAGCTAGGGGATCATTGATCTTGTTTATTCTTTCGAAGAACCAGTTTTTTGTTTCACTGATTTTTTCTATTATATTTTTGTCTTCTATGTCCTGGATTTGGGCTTTTATTTTGGTGATCTGGATTCTTCTTCTGAAATTAGGGTTTTTGTGGTCTTGCTTTTCCAGCTTCTTTAGGTGGCTTGTTAGGTTGTGAATTTCTGTTCCTTCCATTTTCCTCATGTGTGTTTGTAGGGATATAAATTCCCCTCTTATTACAGATTTTAAGGTGTCCCAGAGATTTTGGTAAGATGTTTCTTCATTTTCGTTTGTTTCCAGGTATCTTTTGATCTCTGTTTTGATTTCATCATTGACCCAGGAGTGGTTTAGCATCATGCTGTTTAGTGTCCATGTTTTTGTGGGTTTGGGGGACCTTATTGGTGTCAATGTTTATTTTTATTCCACTTTGGTCCGAGAAGGTGCATGGTAGAATTTCAGTCCTTTTAAATTTGCTTATGCTTGACTTGTGTCCAATTATGTGGTCGATCTTAGAATATGTTCCATGTGGCGATGAGTAGAATGTGTATTCTGTGATCTTTGGATAGAGTGTTCTGTAGTTATCAATTAAGTCCATTTGGTCCAGAGTCTCATTGAGGTTCCGGATCTCCTCGCTGATTTTTTGTCCTGATGATCTGTCTAGGGTTGTTAGTGGTGTATTAAAGTCCCCAGTTATGATAGTGTTAGAGTCAATGTCCTTCTTTAGTTTTCCTAGATGTTGCTTTATGAATGTTGGTGCACCTATATTGGGTGCATATATGTTTAGGATAGATATTTCTTGTTGATGGAGTGAACCATTTATCATTATGTAGTGGCCCTCTGTATCTTTTAAATTTTTTGATAGCTTAAGTGGTATTTTGTCTGAAATTAGGATCACAACTCCTCCTTTCTTTTGTGTACCATTCGCCTGAAAATTTGTTTCCCATCCTCTTACTTTGAGTCTGTGTACATCCTTTTTAGTGAGATGGGTCTCTTGAAGGCAGTATATTGTTGCCTGGTGATATTTTATCTATTTTGTCATTCTATGTCTTTTCAGTGGTACGTTTAGTCCATTCACATTCAGACCAATTATTGAAATGTGAGAGTTTGTCCCTATCATGGAGTTCTTATTGAGTTTTTGTTCTTCTACTTGGTTTTTTCTTTTCTTTTTTTTTTTTTTTGTCTTTCTTGTGGTTTTGGGGTTGGCTCATGTATATTTTATTCTTTTCCCTGTACTCTTGTGAAGAACATTGTTCTTTCTTCCTTTTCTTCTATGTTTAGTACTTTCTTAAGTGTTTCCTGTAGAGATGGTTTGGTGGCAGCATAAATTCTTAGGGATTGGATATCTGGGAAAGATTTTAGTTCCCCCTCACTGATGAAGCTTAGCTTGCCTGGGTAGGTGATTCTTGGTTGAAATTGTTTATCTTTTAGGACTTTGAAAATAGGACTCGAAGCGCTCCTAGCCTGCAGGGTTTCTGCAGATAAATCTGCTGCTATTCTGATTGGTCTTCCATGGTAGGTGATCTGGACTTTTTCTCTTGCTGCCTTTAGGATTTTTTCTTTTGTGCCTACTTGATTTAGGCGAATTATCATGTGTCTTGGAGTTGGTCTTCTCATTTGTTGTCTTACAGGGGTTCTCTGAATCTCTTGTGTTTGAATTTTTGCATCACTGATTAGATAAGGGAAGTTTTCTTGAATGATCTCATGGAAGGTTTGTTCCAATGTGGTCTCTGTTTCTCTTTCTGCCTCAGGGAGTCCGATTACTCTTAGGTTAGGCCTCTTGAGGTAGTCACTCATCTCTTGAAGGTTTTGTTCTGTCTTTTTGAGCTTATTTTCTGTGTTTTTCAGAGTTTGGGTTATTTCTATATTTTGGCCCTCAAGCTCTGAGATTCTTTCTTCTGCTTGGGTAATTCTACTTTCCATGCTTATCAATTTGTTATTTATTTCATTCACAGTATTCTTTATTACTGTTTTCTCAGACATCAGCTCCTTTCTAGTTTCTTCTTGTGTCTCCTCAATTCTTTTTAATCTCTCCATTATTGTTTTGATATCTACATTTGCAGTTTGAGACCCTTCATTCTGGGGGCTTTTCATTGTTTGCATTCCAGAGTCAGTTTTCTCAGTGTCTGCTCTCCCAGGCGTCTGGCAGAGACCCATACTCTTCTTTTGCTTTTTCTTCATTTCTGTAGATTTTTCTCCCTCTCCCCCTTTCCCTCCCCTTCTTCAATTCTGTTTTTGAGGGAAGGTGGGGTTGCTTTTATTTCTCTTCTGCAATATCCTGTTCTTCCTTATGAGGGTCTTCTGGCTTTGTTCACTTTTCCCTCTGTTTTATAGTCTGTCTATTCAGCAGTATATAGTCTTGGCCCCTAGATTTAAAAAGGGGGCGTATAAAAGAGGAAAATAATGGAGGAAGGGGGGTCAATAGGGAGTTAGAAAGAGAGAAGTGCGAGAGGGAAAACAGATGTACATACCAACTATCAGGTGAGAAAGAGACACAGGGCTGGGAAGAGGTGAAGAAAGACATGTAAGAAAGATTCCCTAAAGAGTACTGATAGCTACACAGAGACAGGCCAATAAAATCAAGAAACCTTGTAAGTCAGAAGGTAAACAACAAACGTGATCTAAACCCACAGTTATAATGATAAAATCATAAGTCAAAATAAGCAAAAGAGAGAAGTGCGAGAGGGAAAACAGATATACATACCAACTATCATGTGAGAAAGAGACACAGGGCCAGGAAGAAGTGAAGAAAGACACGTAAGAAAGATTCCCTAAAGAGTACTGATAACTACACAGAGACAGGCCAATAAAATTGAGAAACAGTGTAAATCTGAAGGTAAACAACAGACGTGATCTAAACCAACCATTACAATGATAAAATCATAAGTCAAAATAAGCGAAAGAGTGCGAGAGGGAAACAGATATACAACTTCAGGTGAGAAAGGACAAGGGCGGAAGAAGTGAAGAAAGACATGTAAAAAAGTTCCCTAAAGAGTCTGATAACTACACAGAGACAGGCCAAAATGAGAACGTGATCTAAAAACCAAAAACCCAAAAAATTACAATGATAAAATCATAAGTCAAAATAAGCGAAAGAGAGAAGTGCGAGAGGGAAAACAGATATACATACCAACTATCAGGTGAGAAAGAGACACAGGGCCGGGAAGAAGTGAAGAAAGACATGTAAGAAAGATTCCCTAAAGAGTACTGATAGCTACACAGAGACAGGCCAATAAAATCGAGAAACCGTGTAAGTCAGAAGGTAAACAACAAACATGATCTAAACCCAGTTATAATGATAAAATCATAAGTCAAAATAAGCGAAAGAGAGAAGTGCGAGAGGGAAAACAGATATACATACCAACTATCAGGTGAGAAAGAGACACAGGGCCGGGAAGAAGTGAAGAAGACACGTAAGAAAGATTCCCTAAAGAGTACTGATAGCTACACAGAGACAGGCCAATAAAATCAAGAAACAGTGTAAGTCAGAAGGTAAACACCAAACATGATCTAAACCAACAGTTTCAATGATAAAATCACAAGTCAAAATAAGCGATCAGACTAGAGTCACTTCTCAGATCTCCAATTCCGGCCTCTCCTTTTTATTTTTTGTTGCAGTGTAGGGGTGGGACTTTGTCTTCTGTTTCACACTGTTGCCTTAGGAACTGAGGTAAAGTTTGTTGATAGGTGGGCGGGGCAATGGTAGTCTCTGCCTGGAGAATAGTAAGGTAGTTTAAGCAGATTTGTTTTTCTCCACTTGTCTGGGTCCCCCAGCTTGGGGTCTCATGCTGAGTGCCTCAGCCAGGGTGGGCCCGGAGTTCCAGAGCTCCAAAACTCCAAAGGGGAGACAGTGGGCGGCAAGAGTGGCTCTGGGCCCCACACAGGGTACTTCAGACAGGAATGGGACCGGTGTCTCTGAGGGATGGGCGCCCAGAGCCTTCCTGTTTGACCGGTGGCTTGGTGCTGGGTGCCGGGCTGGAGACAATGCAGCCGGGGAGAGAGCCAGAGGGGGCTGGGACCCAAAACTCCCACGCACACAGTGGAATAGCAGCAGCAGGGGGCTGCAATATCTGGCCTTAGGAAATGAGGTAAAATTTGTTGATAGGTGGGCGGATCAATGGAAGTCTCTGCCTGGAGAATGGTGAGGTAGTTTAAGCAGATCTGGTTTTTTCTGCTTGTCTGGGTCCCCTGGCTTGGGGTCTCACACTAAGTGCCTCAGCCAGGGTGGGCCCAGAGTTCCAGAGCTCCAAAGTTCCAAAGGGCAGGTGGTGAGTGGCAAGAGTGGCGCTGGGCCCCCCACAGGGTTCTTCAGCCAGGAATGGGACTGGTGTCTTTGAGGGGCGGGTGCCCAGAGCCTTCCTGTGCGGCTTGGTGCCGGGTGCCGGGCTAGAGACAATGCAGCTGGGAAGGGAGCTGGAGGGGGCTGTGACTGGAGACTCCCACACACTCAGTAGAACAGCAGCAGTAGGGGGCCACAATATCTGGCCCTGTGTGGGACCGAAGTTTCTGGGCCTGGCACCAGCACGGTTGGTGGTGGGCTGGGGGATGGGGAAGAGAAGTAATAGCCTTTTTGGGAACTCAGGTTCAGAGAATCTCACCAGTTCACCTATGCCATCGCCATCTTGCTTCTATTCCAGAAACTTTCAAATGAGTGAAAATAAGGTGTATAATATGATACTTTCTACACAAATTGAAGATAAAACCACACAAAAGAATAAATCACGTATTAGAAAATGGAATGGTACAAAAATATGCATTAAAATAAAAGTTACTGGTAAGAGGAATTGTGCTGGAAGTATAGGAAGCAGAGAAAGAGGAATAACCCAAGGTGGGCAACTTAGTGAGGCCCCACATCCAGGGGGCAGTCAAGTCTCCATCCATCCTAGGCAGCCATCTGAGCTATGGGGGACCAAGGCACAATGTATTCAAGGCTTCTCTTGTCCTTTACTGCCTGTCTCTATGCATAATCTCACTGCATAAGTTGGCATTATCTGTGTCTTACCAGACTCAGATAGATTGGTAGTCAGTACACAAATCTGCCTCACACCTACCACTTTCTGACCTTTTTCAAATTACTGGGCATTGGTCTTTGTCACTGCTCTTTATCAACCACAGGTTTTGGAAGCTACAGCAATTCATTTTCTTTTCCTATTGAGGGATAAGGGGACTTAGAAAGCCACCAAGTAGGAGTAGAGATTGAAAGCAAGCAAGCCCACTCTGGAATTGGAGAGTAGAAAGGCCACAC
>JAPVLO010005432.1:0-10233 GCA_027257055.1 Cephalopachus bancanus | reverse complement strand
GAAAAAGATACCTGCACATGCATGTTTATTGCAGCATTATTCACAATAGCAAAAAACATGGAACTAACCATGCTGCCCATTGAAGGAAGACTAGATAAAAAATGTACATATACACAATGGAATATTATGTAGCCATAAAGATACACAAAATTATGAACTTTGTAGCAACTTGGATGGACTTAGAGTCTATTATACTGAATGATATATCACAAGAAAAAAGAACTGACTATCACACGTTCTCACTCATAAGTGGACCTTGAACAACTATCGCAATACTATAAGAAAGGGATTGGCAGTAGTGGGAAACTGCCAGGGAAAGGCAGGGGCAGAATTGGCAGTAGTGGGAAACCTCCAGGGGAAGGGGGGCATACCTCATTAACAAGGGTACCTGCATAATGAACATTTATATGCCTAATCCTGAAGGGTACTCCACATATTAAAATTTAAAAAAAAATTTTTTTTTAAAGAAATTATTTTCCAGAAAAAAAGTGGGAAGTGTCATGCTCCCATACTTTAAACTTTATTACAAAACTAAAATAATCAAAATAGACTGTTATTGGTACAAGAACAAGCATATAGACCAGTGGAACAGGATAGCGATTCCAGAAACAAAACTTCAATTTCTCAACCAACTCATCTTTCGCAAAGTCTCCACCATCAACCACTGGAGAAAGGAGAACCTGTTTAGTAAATGGTGCTGGGGAAACTGGCTGACCACATTCAGAACATTAAAACAAAACCCCTACCTATCACCATATTTTTAAAAAATAAACTCTAAATGGATCAAACACCTAAATGTAAAACTTCAAATTATAAGAATCTTAGAAAATGCAGGAGACACCCTTATGGAAATTGGAAATGGCAATTAATTCCTGATCAAAACCCCAAGTGCCCATACCACAAGAGATAAGATGGACAAGTGGGATCTCATCAAACTGACAAGCTCTTGCAAAGTCAAAGAAACCATCAAGAGAACAGGGAGACAGCCCACAGATAGGAAAAAAATATTTGCCAACTGTATTTCTGACACTTCCACTTCTTGGTAGCCATTCCCTTGATTGTACTTTTCTTCAGGACTATGCTAGTAAAGCCATGTTTTATCTCCTGTTATTAGTCATCACAGAAATGCTTCCAGACCAATGTCTCACTTTTTTAAATTTCCCTTGAAAGCTCTGCTCTTGTCTGCAGATGATCTTTGCACAATAGTTTTGGCACCCATTGAGTGAAATGTTGCTCAGCTTTAATTTTTCAGTCAGTAATGTGTAAGCTGAGCCAGTTGAGATGTATGTGGAGTTGGCTATTTTTGTGCTCTTCCATGAAGATATACACGAGATTACTTTTTTCATCAAAAAATTATATGAATAGTCCATCATCACAGACTTCATCTTCAATATCATCCCATCCCTTCCTAAAATGAGTTATCTATTTGTAAACGGATTATTTCTTTGGGAAGTCTCCTATAACCTTTCTGTAAAGCATCAATGATTTCACTATTCTTCCACCCAAGCTTCAACATAATTTTGATGTCTGTTCTTGCCTCAATTTTAGCAGAATATATTTTGCTTTGATAAAGGTGTTTTTCAAACTGATGTCTTATTCTACTTAGTGCCTTTAACTAGATTCTGTTCAGACATGTAGCAAGTTAGGATGAGTTCATTTTGGTGCAGAAAAGTTTTGAAACCCATGCATAGTTTTTTCATAATATGCATTTTCCTTTTTTTTCTTTTAATTTTTATTTTAAAATTGTGGTATACAACTCAGGGTTTGGTATGCAAATATTCATTGTGCAGGTACCCTTATTGATGAGGTGTGCCCCTCTTCCCCAGGCAGATATCGACTACTGTCAATCCCACCCCCCCACCCCACCCCCACAGTTTCCCTCTACTTTCAATCCTTTTCTTATAGGAATATGGTAGTTGTTCAAGGACCACTTATGAGTGAGAACATGTGATACTCAGCTCTTTGTTTCTGTGAGAGATCACTCAGTAGTATAAGCTCTAATTCCATCCAGGTAGCTGCAAAGTTCATGATTTTGTTCATCTTTATGACTAATTCCATTGTATATATGTAATATGAATTTTCCATGAACTTTTTGGAAACCCCATCATGTGATCACAGTCCAGTATCTCTCAAATAAGGGAGTTATACTGGTACTCCCTAAATATATGAGGCAAACAATCCCAGAGATTATTTTGAGGGACTGCCTCCTAGGGTTTTTCCATGCACAAATACTTATATTAGGGTCCATCAGGAAAAAATACCACATTCAGATGAAGTGAGGAAATCTAATTTACAACAGTGCAGGCAGTATTGAAGGAAACCAATAAGGAATGGTAAAGTATCTAGCACTCACTACAACAGGCATCTTTCCGATTTCTAATGCTGAGAGGTGATAGGAGGGAGCACCAGAGAAAGCATTCTAACAGTAGAAGAAGGCTACCAACAAGAGCTGAGGGCTCTGGTGGAAGAATGCAGTAACTGCCAACACAAATCCAGAAGGAGAAAAGCTGGGGGGAATAAATATATTGATTTCACTCTTTTCTTGTCTTCCAAATTCCTCCATAGCTTCCATAAGCTACACCCAAGCAGAAACCAGTGGGCAAGAGTCACCCATTAGTTTAATCCTTAAAGTCTGGTTTTATAAAGCAAAGTGAAAATGATGAAAACTAGATATGAAAGGACAAATAGACAATAGCCATCAGAATCACTTATCTAGCCATTCCCACATTAGTGGACATTTAGGTTTTTCGAAGTTTTGACTTTTGCAGGTAACAATAGACAAATACTTTTACATGTCTTATACACATGCACAAGTACTTCCAAAGGTTGTATGTGAGATGTGGATATTCTCGTAAATATGTTTAATATATACTGCCAAAAGTCCTATATGAAATTCCCATGATGAGTATTTCTGGCAAGATGGCAATAGGGCAACCTGGTCTATGAAACACTCTGCAAAGGAGAATGCAGAGGGTTTTTGCCTCTCTCCATAGGGGCTATGGATCCCAAAATTGCAGCCTGCTCTTCACACGGAGCTCGGCACTGGGGCATTGCAGCGGTCTGGACAACCACTGCGGCACAGACACAGCAGCCACCGGCACCTCTGTGGCCTCCGTGGCAGCCAGAGCACATCCCGCCACCCATGCCTGAGGCGATCCACGACTTCAGTCCTTGAAGCCCCTGCAGGCAAGATCTGCTGAGATCGCTGCCACCTCTCCTGCGACCGTGATATCCTGCCTGCCTGGGTCTCCTCCCTGGCGTGGGTCTCCTCCTGTGTTCCCTGAGGCAGGCTTCCATCTCCCATCTCTGTCCGGTTCCTGTCCGGCCCCACCCCCTCTGGAGTGACAAGGTGAGATAGCACCACCTGCTGGCGATTCAAGTAACAACACCAAAAGGGGAGAAACAAGTTTGAAAACCAGGCAAGGGCCAGAGTGGTAAACGGAGGGTGATCTGAACTGTCCTTTACAGGAGACCAGGGGCAACTGATCCTAACTGAAAACTAATTTACCAGTTTGAAAAGAAAGCTAGAAATTGTAGCTGAAAGGACATTGGAGTTAAACGAAAAGTCTCAGAGTGTGCTTAATTGGTTCTGTTAGTTTAATGACTTAATTCTATTCCTACTGTATGGTTCCTTTTTTTCCTTTTTTTCTCTTCCTTTTCTTCTCTTTTCTCCTCTGTGTAAACCATATCTTTGTATAGAGGAACAGCACACCAATAAGGTGGTTGGTTAGCTTGTATGTTAGCATCATTGCATGTTTTATTTTTTGTGTATGAGAGTTGGTTAGTCTGTAGCTGTGGTCTATTTTTTTATCTGTTTCAGTATAGGTCTCTCTCTCCATTTGTTGGTACACTAGTTTGTTTCCCCCTTTCTCCTCTGTCTCTCCACCGCCCTCTTTCCCCCACTATCTGCTCCATTCTCTTACTTCTGCTAACCACATTTTATTTCAGGGAGTAAACCTACAGCCCCACTGCAAGGACAGATTCCAAGGCAGTGGGAAGTGGGTTTCCGATTATCCATACACCTATCGGTGAATACTAGGACCTGCAGATAGATTTTGAATCACAGCTCCCCCTTAAGTAAATCTCAAAACTGCAAAAAGGACCACCCCAACTGACAGTGCAACTCCAGAATTGAACAAAGTAAGAGGACATACATAAAGAATAGGAGATGGAACAGACAGAAGTAAGACCAATCCTCTACCCCTGAATAGCAGAATTAAAGAAGATGGTGATGTGGGCGGAAGGAAAATGTAGGGAGGGGGAAAAAATGCACAAATGAAGAAAAACCAAAAGAAGAATATAGGTCTCACACAGAATTCTGGGAGGTCAGACACGGAGAAAACAGATTCTGGAACACAAACAATGAAGAACTTCCAGACTGGTCAAATGCAACAAACCCAGAAATCAAGACATTAATAGAGATAATTTTAAAAAATTGAGGCGAGACAAGAGGAAAACAGGAAGTTGATGTCAGAAATAGCAGCAGTAAAGAATACTGTGATGGAAATAAATAACAAACTAATAAGCATGGAAAGCAGAATTAGCAAAGCAGAAGAAAGAATCTCACAGCTTGAAGACCAAAACACAGAACTAACCCAAACAGTCAAAGGCATAGAAAAGAAGCTCAAAAAGACAGAACAAAACCTGCAAGAGATGGATGATCACTTCAAGAGACCAAACCTAAGAGTAATTGACTTCCTGAGGCAGAGAGAGAAACAGAGTCCACACTGGAACAAACATTTCATGAAATCATTCAAGAAAACATTCCTCATCTCATCAAGGATGAAAAAATTCAAACACAAGAGATT
Source organism: Cephalopachus bancanus (assembly GCA_027257055.1). Lineage (NCBI taxonomy): Eukaryota > Metazoa > Chordata > Mammalia > Primates > Tarsiidae > Cephalopachus > Cephalopachus bancanus. The sequence goes on along the minus strand of JAPVLO010005432.1, from coordinate 5,425 downwards.
CAGAGAACCCCTGCAAGACAACAAATGAGAAGACCAACTCCCAGGTATATAATAATTCATCTAAACAAAGTAGCTATAAAAGAAAAAATCCTAAAGGCTGCAAGAGAAAAAAGTCAGACTATGTATCAGGGAAGACCAATTAGAATAGCAGCAGATTTATCTACAGAAACCCTCCAGGCTAGGAGAGCTTGAAGCCCTATCTTCAAAGTTCTAAAGATAAACAATTTCAACCAAGAATAACCTACCCAGCCAAGATAAGCTTCATCAGTGAGGGAGAATTGAAATCTTTCCCAGATATCCAATCCCTAAAAACCTACGCTACCATAAGACCACCTCTACAAGAAACATTTAAGAAAGTATTGAACACAGAAGAAAAGGAAAAAAGAACAACAATGTTCTTCACAAGAGTACAGCCAAAAGATTAAAAACACACATGATCCAACTCTAAAACCAAGAGAAAGACAACACACAAGCAGGAAGAACAACAACTATGTAAGAACATTATGATAGGGATAAACTCTCACATTTCAATAATTAGTTTGAAAGTGAATGACTAAATGCACCACTGAGAAGACATAGAATGGCAAAGTGGATAAAATATTACCAGGCAACAATCTATTGCCTTCAAGAGCTCACCTCACTAGAAAGGACACTCACAGACTCAGAGTAAAAGGATGGGAAATAAATTTTCAGGCTAAAGGAACACAAAAAATGAGGTGTCATGATCTTAATCTCAGACAAAATACCCTTTAAGCTATCAAAAATTTAAAAAGATACAGAAGGCCACTACATAATGATAAAAGGTTCAATCCATCAACAAGAAATAGCCATCCTAAACATATATGCACCAAACATGGGAGCACCAACTTTCATAAAGCAGCTCCTAGGTAAACTAAAAACCAATATTGACTCCAATACCATCACAGCTGGGGACTTGAATACCGCACTCACAACCCTAGACACATCATCAGGACAAAAAAAAAAGCAATGAGATCCGAAAACTCAATGTGATGCTTGATCAAATGGACTTAACTGATACCTACAGAACCCTCCATCTAAAGACCAGAGAATATGTATTCTACTCATCACCACATGGAACGTACTCTAAGATCAATGACATACTTGGTAATAAATCAAGCATAAACAAATTTAAAAGGACTGAAATTTTACCATGCACCTTCTCTGACCACAGAGCAATAAAAATAAACATTAACACCAATAAGGTCCCCCCAAAACCCACAAAGACATGGACACTAAACAGCATGATGCTAACAACTCCTGGATCAATGATGAAATCAAAACAGAGATTAAAAGATACCTGGAAACAAATGAAAATGAAGAAACATCTTACCAAACTCTGGGATGCCATGAAAGTTGTAGTAAGAGGAGAATTTATATCCCTACAAACACACGTGAAGAAAATGGAAGGAACACAAATTAACAGCCTAAGAAGTCACCTAAAAAAGCTGGAAAGGCAAGACCACAAAAACCCTAATTTCAGCAGAAGAATCCAGATCACCAAAATAAAAGCCCAAATCCAGGACATAGAAGACAAAAAGATAATACAAAAAAATCAATGAAACAAAAAGCTGCTTCTTCAAAAGGATAAAAAAGATCATTGGTCCCCCAGCTAGACTGACCAAGAAAAAAAGAGAAAAGCCCAAATTAACACAATCAGAAACACAAAAGATGAAGTCACATCTGATCCTGAAGAAATACAAAAGATCATTAGAGACTACTATGTACACTTGTATGGAAACAAACTTGAAAACCTTAAGGAAATGGAGGACTTTCTGTCATCACACAACCTGCCTAGGTTGAAACAAGAAGAAATTGAGACCCTAAATAGACCAATAACAATCAAGGAAATTGACTACGTAATAAGAAAACTACCTACAAAAAAAAGTCCTGGACCAGATGGCTTTCCAGCAGAAGTCTACAAGACATTTAAGGAGGACCTTATACCAATCCTATTGAAGGCATTCCAGGCGATTGAGAAAGACAGAACTCTCCACAAATCATTTTATGAAACCAACATCACATTGATACCCAAGCCAGGTAAAGACCCAACAAAGAAAGAGAACTACAGGCCAATATCTTTGATGAACATAGATGCTAAAATTCTCAACAAGATCCTAGTGAACCAGATTCAACAACACATCTCAAAAATCATCCATCATGACAAAGTAGGCTTCATCCCTGGGATGCAAGGCTGGTTCAACATTTGTAAAACCATAAATGTAATTAAATACATCAACAGATGTCAAAACAAAAACCACATGATTATATCATTAGATGCAGAAAAAGCTTTGAGGAAAATCCAGCACTCCTTCTTGATAAAAACACTCAAACATCTAGGCATACGGGTAACATACCTCAAAATAGTAAAAGCCATCTATGAGAAACCCACAGCCAGCATACTCCCAAATGGACAAAAACTGGAACCATTTCCCCTGAAAACTGGAACAAGACAAGGATGCCCACTCTCACCTCTCCTGTTCAATATAGTATTGGATGTCCTGGCTAGACAATCAGAGAAGAGAAGGCAATCAGGGGTATTCAAAGAGGAAAAGAAGTAGTCAAGTTGTCTCTCTTTGGAGATGACATGATCGTGTACCTTGAAAACCCAAGAGAATCTGTCAAAAACCTCCTTACACTGATATAGGCCTTTGGCAAAGTCTCGGGATATAAACTAAATGTGCAAAAGACAATCGCATTTCTTTATAAACAAACAGAATAATAAACAATAATAAACAAACAGAAACCCAAATAAAAATGACAGTTCCATTCACAATAGCCACCAAAAAATGAAATACCTTGGCATCTTCCTAACCAGAAACATGAAAGACCTTTACAATGAAAACTACAAAAAGACTGCTCAGAGAAATCAAAGATGATACAAACAAGTGGAAAAATATCCCATGTTCATGGATTGGAAGAACCAACATTGTGAAGATGTCCATCTTACCTAAGGAAATCTACAGATTTAATGCAATACCCATCAAATTACCAGCAACATTCTTCTCAGACCTAGAAAAATTCCTGTGGAATTCATATGGAAACACAAATGACCAAGAATAGCCAGAACAATCCTCAGCAAAAAAAACAAAGCAGGTGGTATCATATTACCAGACTTCAAACTTTACTATAAAGCTGCAATCATCAAAACAGCTTGGTATTGGTATAGGAACAGGCATATAGATCAATGGAATAGAATTGAAATTCCACAAGCAAAACCTCAATTTCTCAACCAACTCATCTTCGACAAAGCCTCTACCACCTACCACTGGGGAGAGGAGAACCTATTCAGTAAATGGTGCTGGGAAAACTGGCTGACCACATGCAGAAGATTGAAACAGGACCCCTATCTATCCCCATACACAAAAATTAACTCTAAATGGATCAGAGACCTAAATGTAAAACCTCAAACCATGAGAACCTTAGAAAAGGAAGGACATACCCTCATGGAAATTGGAACTAGCCTCCAGTTCCTGAACAAAACCCGAAACCCACAGGCCATAAGAGATAAGATAGACAAGTGGAACCGCATTAAGCTGACAGGCTTCTGCAAAGCCAAAGAAACCAGCAAGAGAGCAGGGAGACAGCCTACACACTGGGAAAAAGTATTTGCCAACTCCAGGTCTAACAAATGCTTAACATCTTGGATCTACAAGGAACTCAAATGTGCTGAAAAGAAAAAAGCAAACAACCCCATTATAAAATGGGCAAAAGATATGAACAGACACTTCTCAAAGGAAGACATCCAAGCAGTCAAATGACACATGAAAAAATGTTCAACCTCACTAATCATCAGGGAGATGCAAATCAAAACCACACTGAGATACCACCTAACTCCAGTCAGAATGGCAATTATCAATAACTCAAAAAATAACAGTTGCTGGAGAGGGTGTGGCGAAAAGGGAACACTTCTACACTGTTGGTGGAAGTGCAAACTAGTACAACCTCTGTGGAAAACAGTATGGAGATTCCTAAAAGCTCTAAATATTGAACTCCCATATGACCCCACAATCCCCCTACTGGGAATATACCCTGAAGAACTCAAATCACTATAAAAAGATACTTGCACACGTCTGTTTATCACAGCACTGTTCACAATAGCAAGAACTTGGAAGCAACCATGCTGTCCATCAAAAGAGGACTGTATTTAAAAAAATGTAATACATATACATGATGGAATACTACGCAGCCATAAAAAAGAACAAAATCATGAATTTTGTAGCAACCTGGATGGAACTAGAGTCTATAATACTGAGTGACCTCTCACAGAAACAAAGATCTGAGTATCACATGTTCTCACTCGTATAATGGACCTTGAACATCCAATGTAATACTATAAGAAAATGACTGACAGTGGTGGGAAACTATGGGGAGGGGAAGGGAGATGGGATTAGCAGTAGTAAATATCTGTCTGATGGGGAGACACCTCTTATCAACAAGGGTGCCTGAACGAAGTATATTTGTATATCTAACCCTTAACTGTACCCCACAATAGCATAATAAAAAATTGATAAAAAAGAAATTCGCATGACTGTAACTTTCTAATTGATCAACAGAAAGAATGCATTCACATATTCTCATACTCATATGAGTTACTTAATAGTTACAGCAAAGGATAAATTACATTGCCCAGTGGATACAGCTTATTGATGACTTCCTTTCTTCTGGGATGGTGGATTCACAACTATTAAAGAGTGGAGCTGCCAGACCAAAGGAACACTGGATATCGTCATTTTAGGGCTTGTATCTTTTGTGAACTCATCCCTTAGGAGCACCTTATCAACATCTTAGCCAAGAAACCTACACTCTAACTGCACATCCCTTGGACCTTGTTTCCTGATCCTAAGAATAAAATCTCTCACTTTGTCACAGAGCTGTGGAACTTTAAAACCCAGGTCTCACAAACAGCATATTGTGCCACATAGCATATGGGTTTACAGCCAAGAGAATTTCTCTAGTGAATAGTAAAGTTGAGCCCCATTCATACTGACTGCTTCTTGTTTTAAATGTCATAAATTTCTTAAAATATTGAATGCTTCTCTATCTTGAAATATCTACTGCAAAACCTATAATAGCCTGTAATAGCTACTTGGACATAAGTAACTCCATTTGGTAACAGATCTTCTGTCTTAAACTAGAGATGACCCTCTTGTGTAACCTTTCCATAACCATACCACATACCCACATTCTTGTTCCCCTCAGTGCTTGGAAACTCACTAGTTGCAAATTCTGTAGCTATCTGTACCCTTCCACAACCAAATGTTCTGCCAAGAAAATGTAAATCAAACTGTACAGCTTATATACAGTTTTGATTTGTTTTCACTGGGTTTAGTCCAGTTCAGTTTCTGATTCCAGTTTTGATTTGTTTTCACTGGTTTTTGGCAATATGGGATCTCAAACTTCTAAA
>JAPVLO010005431.1:0-10201 GCA_027257055.1 Cephalopachus bancanus | reverse complement strand
TAGAGATATTGAAATTCATACCTTTCAGTTATGAACATCCCAAGAAAATGGTGTCTTTTTAGGGATGAGGTCAGTATAAACATTTCCTGATTTTTTTCAGATCTATAGTTACTTCCACATCCTCAAAGGAGTGCTTTCTCTCTTAAACCCAGTCAGTATAAATAAAGTAGATCCAACCTCTGCTTCATCAAAATCATTTAGTAGTGAGTGAATTATGTGAGTCTTACTAAGAATGCACTTAATTTGATCACAATCTTCTTGCCTATTCAGATTACCACTCGTTTTCAAAATTATAACTTTTTCCATTCAGGTTCTTGAGTAAAATTAATATGAAAAAGAGATAGGTACATAAGCCAACACTAGGCCCTTTATAATCATATTGTTCCTTCTGATTTCCTGGCTAAACAAAATGAATATATCATTATTGTGAAATGATACAATGATCCATCAGGGACAAGGACATCAGATATTTTTAAAGAACAATCCTTTTCCCTACCTATGACCAAGCAAAATATATCATATAATGTTGTCCTTTGAACAATGTGAGTGTGATTAATCAGGTAAAGTGAAATAAAATATTTAAGAGAAACCCCTTTTTCCTAACCTATGACCAGGCAAAATATATCATATAATGTTGAACCTTAAGTAATGCAGGGGCTAGGGGTACTAGCCCTCTGCACAGTCAAAAATCTGTTCATAATTTTAGATGCCTCCAAAACTTAATACTAACAGTTTTGTGTTACCTGGAAACCTTACCAATAACACAGTCAATTAACACATTTTGCATGTTATATGTATTATACACTGTATTCTTACAATAAAGTAAGAGAAGAGAAAATGTTATTTTTTTTAATCATAAGAAATAGTATATATGTTTACTATTCATTAAGTGGAAGTAGATCATCATAGAGTTCTTTATCCTCATTGTTTTCACACTGAGTAGGCCAAAAAAGGAGGAAGAAGGGGAGGAGTAAGTCTTGGTATCTCGGGGGTCACAGAGCATAAGGAAATCCATTTATAAATGGACCTGCACAGTTAAAACCCATGTTGTTCAAGAGTCAACTGTATAGTCAAATAAACTGTTAGATAAGAAGAATATAAATTTAGAGATTAGGTAGACATTTAACAGACAGTAGTAATGAGATGATTCACCAATAAATGTGAATACAAAGTCCTACAGGATAGATAAAATTTATCTATCTGATTCATAGATTCTTTGAGTCAAAGAAGTCACACTCCATCACGTCCAGTCCCCTAATACATAAGCACCTGTATTATTGAATGCTTACTTTATGCTAAGCATTGTGACAGTCATTTTACATATTTTGCCTCAATTAATCCTAGAAAGTAGTTCTATTATTGTCAACATTTTATTGATGAAGTCGTCATGGATCACAGAGCTCATAAGTGACAGACCCAAGACTGGAAAACAAATATGTTGGCTTCACATCTTATGTTCTGATCGTTATACTATTATTTTCAGTATTTATTTCAACTTTGTGCTTGGACAGCTCCATGTTAGAGGAGACAGCCTGTTTCATAGTGACCGTGGGAAATTAATTCCTTTTGGATATCAAATTGTTTCTACACATTGTCTCCAATTATAATTCTGGACACAAAGGGTCTATGTTCCTTATGAAAATCTTTAAGAGCCTTGAGATCATAACTATACTCCACCAACTTCTCTAAATATATCTCCAGTTACTTAAACATTACAATTTTTTGTCATTCCTCTTCAGATAGTGGTATAAATCAAAGATTAACTATTTCATGGTTACATACATCAGTAATATGAAAAAACATTTTAGTGATCTCTATTCATCTTCTGGAAATGAGTCCCTTCAAAGAGTAGTAGTTGAAACTGAGGGCTAGAAAATGTGTTTCCTGCACCATTTAAAACTCCAGGCTCTTCCTGCTTTTGTAATTTGTGGATCCAAGGCAATTCTTTTTTTTTTTTTTTTTCCTTCAACCAGCTAATTGTTTCCACAGCTATTTCTATCCAAGCCCTAAATTCTTAGAATCCCCAGCAATCCAGCAAGAATTCCTAGGGCCTCTTTCAGTTCTCTCCAATTGTATTAATTTTGTGCTAGATTAGGTGATGAGAACTAGGAAAAGAAATTCCTCTTAGCCCTGATCAATCTGCAAATTCAATCTCACTGGGACCTGCTATCACTTACAAATCAAATTCACAGTTTGAGCTCTAACTAAGTTGAATGAGCAGCAACTCCTCTTTTTTCAGATTGTTGTCCTTAGGCAGCTAAGACTCCACATTACATGTCTGTTTTTCTTTGTTGGCTGTAACTTTCTCTGTTCCAGGGCATATATTTCAGCACCTTCGTTTTTTGAAGTTAGCAAAAATTCTATTCCTGGTTTTCACAGTCTCTTCTGCAATACTCTTTGCTGTATATTTGCCATTCCGGAGCAGAGGTAAATGGAATTAGCAGTGGTGGATTCTCCCATGGATGCTCTTCTTTTCCTAGGAATCTTTGCCCTGGAGTTATTTAGCCAAAGCTATAGGGCCCTTTCATTCTCTCCAGAAAGATCACTGACTTGGATGATATATCAGAGGATCATTTTTCAACAGTCAGATTATTGTGGGTGTCAAGGACTAAAAAGCCGCAATACCTGCTGCCAGCATTTTCAACTATACTGAGGGACAGATTTTCTTCTGCCACAAGGATAAAGAAACATGCTGGCTTCAGAAAATATGATCGGCTCTAGCCACTCATTTGCTTTACTGAGTCCATTTATCTTTTGGTGTACATTCATGACCCTAGGCTGATTTTTTTTGTCTATTTGAGCAATTAGTGTCAAATACAAGTGGCTTCTATCTTATTTCGATACAGTCAGCCCTTTTGTATCCTCTGGTGTCACATCTGCAAATGCAACCAGCCCTTTGGGTCAAAAATATTCTTTAAAAAAAAGAAAAAGAAAAATTAGCAACATAACAAAAAAAAATACAACAACTATTTATATAGCATTTTCATTGCATTAGGCATTATAAGTAATCTAAAGATGATTTAATGGATACAGAAGGATATTCATAGGTTATTTGCAAACACTATGCCATGTTATATAAAAGACTTGAGTATCTTCAGACTTTAGTATCCATGAGAAAGTCCTGCAACCAATCCCCCTGCAGATACCAAGAATGACTGTACTAACCTGTGCTCTAAAATTTGCATATAATTGAAGGAGTTTTATGTAATATTTAAATTATTTTTTAAACTTACTATCTATGAAATGTGGCTATGATTTAAAAATGAAATGATAAATTAATATAATAATACTAAAATATGCTTTTGGCACTTGACAACTCTTTATTATTTAGAGGTTTATAAGGGAAATATATATACAAAATAATTACTACTAATCAAAGCAAAAATTATTTTTTATTTGAGGCTTTGCTTACAAACCATAAAATGAGAATTTTAGAGAATTAGTGTGGTCATCAACAGGGGTCTCTCTGCTTCCTCACTTCCTGTCTTCTTGCTAGAGAGGCCTAGAATCACAACACGCATAAAGCTTCAACCATTTCTACTGAAAAATTTCATAGCCCTGCCTCAGAATTTATCAAATCAATGAATAAAGATGCCATATTTAAAAAAAAAATTAATATGTTTGTATTAACAAGTCAAGCATCTAAATGCAATGTGGGAAAAAATAAAACACTTAAGCAAATCCCTCTGGACATCATTTCAGCTAAGTCTCTGTACACTCCTGAAGATGCTGTAATTACAACTTGAGGAGCCAGCAAACCAGTCATTGCAAGAACTGTCTGAGGTCAACATAAAGTCACTCTGATTGTCAAGGATGTTTCAAGTTTGATGACTACTTAGCTGGGGTCAGCAGTTTCTTTTGAATGAATACCAAGAGTTATGCTGTGCCATGTATTAGGTGTATGTTTGCCATACACCTAATACATACACCTAATACATGGCGTATGTTTGCCATTATAAGCAGCAGCTAAAGCAACTCCCACATAACCAGCAATGGATAAGAGAGCGCTTATACCTCATGTTTTCCAGTATTTGGTCCTATTAGTATTTCTGTATATAACCATTCTAATATAGAGGCTTCTCATCTTACTTTTAATTTGCTTTTCTTGAGCTTTTTTTATAAATGGAGTCATACAATATTTGTTCTTTTAATTAATGGTGTCTTCCATTTATTAATAGCACAATATTTTAAATGCTCACTCACGCTGTAGCACATCAGTTCTTATTCTTTTTTATTGACAAATAATATTCCAACATATGAATATATCTGAATAAGCTGTCAATTGTTGTAAGTGGGGTATTGAAATCTACTACTATCATTACATTGCTATCTAGTTTTATCTTTACATCTATTGATGTTTGCTTTATTTATTCAGGTGCTCTGATGTTGAGTGTGTAAATATTTATAATTGTTATATCTTTTGAATTGACCCTTTTATCTTTTTATAATAACCTTCTTTGTCTCCTGTGGCAGTGTCTAGCTTAAAATCTATTTTCTTTGATATAAATATAACCACCTCTGCCCTCTTTTGATTATCATTTGCATCAAATACTTTTTTAATCTCTTCACTTTGAGCCTATGTGACTTCTTAAATGTAAAGTGGTTCTCTTGTAGACAGTGGTTCTCTTGTATCTTGTTTTTAAAATCTATTCAGTGACTGCATTTTTTGATTGGGGAGTTTGATCTTTTCACATTTAAAGTAACTATTGATAGGTAAGGAGTTACTATTGCAATTTTGGTCACTTTTTTGTCTTGTAGTTTTTTTATTCTTCTTTTTTGCTGTCTTTTGTATAATTTGGGTTTTTTTGTTTGCTTGTTTGTTTTGAGTTGGAGTCTCACTCTGTTGCCCAGGCTGGAGTGCAGTGGTATGCTCTCGGTCACTGCAGCCTCGACCTGTTGGGCTCCAGCTATCCTTCCACCTCAGCCTTCCAGGTAGCTGGAATATAGACGCACACTACCATGCCTGGCTAATTTTTGATTTATTGTAGAGACGAGGTTTCGCCAAGTGGCCTGGGTAGGTCTCGAACCCGCGGGCTCAGACAAACCACTCACCTCGGCCTCCAAAGTGCTGGGATTACAGGCTGAGCCACCAAGCCCGGCCAATTTTGTTATTTTCATGGTAGTATAGTTTATTTTCTCTTTACTGTTTTTGTATCTATTAGGTTTTTTTTCTGAGTTTGCCATGGAGCTTGAAAAAATTTTCATTGTTATGACAGTCTATTTTGAGCTGATAAAAATTTAACTTCAATTGCATGCAAAAATTCTACAATTTTATACCCTTACACACTTTGTGTTATTAATACCAGAAAATACTTATGTTTATATTTTATATCCATTAAAAGCAATGTTTATGGTTATAGTTATTCTTTTTCATAGTTTTTTTTTTTTTATTTAATGACTTTAAGTCTTTAGTTCTTTTCCTTTTTTTTCTTAAATTTCAATAGCTTTAGGAGGTACAAATAGTTTTTGGTATGGGCTTTATGTGTAACCCTTTACCTCCATTTGTGTACATTGTACCTAATTGGTGATTTTTTTTCCCTTTTCCCCTTCCTCCCCTTCTGAGTCTTCAGTGTCCTTTATACCATTCTTTATGTTTTTTGGATCCCTGGTTTAGCAACCACTTATAAGTAAGAACATGCAGTGTTTGGTTTTCTGTTCCTGAGTTAGTTCACTTAGAATGATGTTCTCTAATTCCATCCTAGTTGTTGCAAAATGTTATTTCATTCTTTTTGATGACTGAACAGTATTCCATAGTGTATGTATACTATATTTGCATTGTCCACTGATCGGTTGATGGGCATTTAGGTTGATTCTACTTTTTTGCAATTTTTAATTGTGCTGCAATGAACATGCAGATACATATGTCTTTTTAATATAATGACCTCTTTTCCCTTTGAGTAGATACCTAGCAGTGGGATTGCTAGATCAAATGGTAGATCTACTTTTAGTTATTTGAGAAATCTCCATACATATTTCTATAGAGGTTATACTAATTTACACTTCCACCAAAAGTGTATAAGCATTTTCTTTTTTCCAGATCTACACCATCTACTGTTTTTAATTTTTTAATGATGGCCAATCTGATTGTTGTAAAGTGATATCTCTCTGTGGTTTTGATTTGCATTTTCCTGACAATTGGTGATGATGAACATTTTTTCATATTTTTGTTGGACATTTGAATATCTTATTTTGAGATGAGATGTGACTGTTCATGTTGTTTGCCCACTTTTTAATGGGGTTATCTGTTTTTTCCTTGCTGATTTGTCTAAGTTCTTTGTTATTCTGGATATGTCTTTTTTTTTTTTTTTTTTGAGTTGAAGTCTCACTCTGTCGCCCATACTAGAGTGCAGTGGCACACTCCCAGCTACTGCAGCCTCAACCTGGGCTCCAGCAATTCTCCCACCTCAGCCTTTCAAGTAGCCAGAACTACAGACACATGCTACCACACCCAGCTAATTTTTGATTTATTGTAGAGATGAGGCCTCGGCAAGTTACTCAGGTGGGTCTCGAACCCACGGGCTCAGGCTATCCACTCACCTCGGCTTCTCAAAGTGCTGGGATTACAGGCTGAGCCACTGAGCCCGGCCTGATATGTCTTTCGTCAGATGAATAGTTTGCGAATATCTTCTCCCATTCTGTCTGTTGCCTATTTGTTCTTTTGATTATTTCTTTTGCTGTACAGAAAATGTATAGTTGGTTTTTTATAATCAATATTTTTTATTATGATATTGTGGGGTACAGTTAAAGGTTAGCCATACAGATATGCTTCGTTCAGGCACCCTTGAGGATAAGAGGTGTTTCCCCATCCCCAGACAGAAATTTACTACCATTAATCCCATCTCCCCCCCCCACCCATAGTCATTTTCTTATGGTATTACGTTGGTTGATCAAGGTCCACTATATGAGTGAGAACATGTGATACATCAGATCTTTGTTTCTGTGAGAGGTCACTCTGTATTATAGACTCTAGTTCCATCCAGGTTGCTGTGAAATTCATGATTTTGTTCTTTTTTATGGCTGTGTAGTAAAAAATGTTTAGTTTAATGAAGACTCATTTATTTAATTTTGTTGTGGTTGCTTTTGGGGGTTTAACCATAAGTTATTTGCCTAGGGCAACGTCCAGAAGAAATTTTTCCTAGGTTTTCTTTGAGGATTTTTATGGTTTCAGTCTGACATTTAAGTCTTTAATTGATCTTGAGTTAATTTTTGTAGATGGGGAGAGATAGGCATCAAATTTCATTTTTCTGAATGTAGTGATTCAATTTTCCCAGCACCATTTGTTGAATAGAATGTCCTTTTCCCAGTGTATGTTCTTGCCTACTTTGTTGAAGATCAGTTGACTGGAAGTTTTTGGGTTTATTTTTGGATTTTTCATTCTGTTCCATTGGTCTGTGTGTCTGCTCCTGTACCAGTACCATGCTGTTTTGGTCGCTACAGACTTGTAATATAGTTGAAGTCAGTCAATGTGATGCCTCTAGCTTTACTCTTTTTGCTTAGGATTGCTTTGGCTATTCTGTCTGTTTTTTGATTCCGTAAGAATTTTTGGATCATTTTCTCTAATTCTGTGAAAAATGATGTTTGTAGTTTGATATGGATTGTGTTGAATCTGTAGATTACTTTGAATAATATTGTCATTTTAACAATGTTGATTGTTCCAACCTATGAACATGAGATGTTTCTCCATTTGTCTGTGTCCTCTACAATTTCTTTCATCAGAGTTTTGCAGTTCTCTTTGTAGAGATATTCCACCTCCTTGGTTAAATACAACTCTATGTATTTAGATTTTTGGTTTCTATTGTAAATGGAATTGAGTTCTTGATTTTATTCTCAGCATGGTCTTTATTGGTGTATAACAGTGCTACTGATATTTTGTGTGTGTGTGTGTGTGTGTGTGTGTGTGTGTGTGTGTGTGTGTGTGTGTATGTGTTGATTTTTGTATTCTGAAGCCTTACTGTGTTCATTTATCAAGTCCAGGAGTCTTTTGGAGGAATCTTTGAGATTCTCTAGGTATATCATCAGCCTACAAAGATAGTTTGAATTCTTCTTTTCCTATCTCGATACACTTTATTTCTTTTTCTTGCCTGGTTGCTCTGGCAAGGCCTTTCAGTACTATTTTGAATAGAAGTAGTGAAAGTAGGCATCGTTGCTTTGTTCCAATTCTGGGGGGAAATGTGTTCAATTTTTCTCTGTAAAGGATTCATTGACCATGGGTTTGTCATATATGGCTTTCATTATTTTGAGAAATGTTTCCTCTATGCCTATTTTTCTAAGGGTTTTTATCATGAAGGAATGTTGGTTAAATGCTTTTTCTGCATCTATTGAAATATGATTTTGTTTTTAATATTGTTTATGTAGTTGATCACGTTTACTGACTTGCACATGTTGAAGCACCCTTGCATCCCTGGGATAAAACACACTTGGGGGTGGTGTATTATTATTTTTTATGTGTTGTTGAATTCGTTTTGCCAATATTTTGTTGAGGATTTTTGCATCTATGTTCATAAGGGATATTGGTCTGTAGTTATTTTTTCTTTGTTGTTTCTTTTCTTGACTTTGGTATCAGAGTGATACTGGCCTTATAGAATGAGTTAGGGAGGATTCCTTCGTCTTCAGTCTTATGGAATAGCTTCAGTGAAATTGATACCAGTTCTTCTTGAATATCTGGTAGAATTCAGCTGTGAGTCTATCAGGTCCTGGACTTTTTGTTGTTGTTGCTGTAAGACTACTAATTGCTGTTTTAATCTCACCACTTATTATTGATATATTCAGGGTTTCTATTTCTTCCTGATTCAAGGTTAAGGGATTGTATGTTTCCAGGAATCTATCCATTAGCTCTAAATAGACCAGTTTATTTGCACAGATGTGTTCATATTAGTCTCTTATGACCTTTTGAATTTCTGTCATGTCAATTATAATATCTCCATCTTCATTTCTGGCTGAGATAATTTGAATCATCTGTCTTTGTTTATTAATCTGTCTATCAATTCTGTTTATCTTTTCAAAAAACCAACTTTTTGTTTCATTAATCTTTGTATTTTTTTAAAAAAATTCAGTTTCTCTTATTTCTACACTGATCTTTGTTATTTTTTTCTTCTGCTAACTTTGGATTTGACTTGCTCATGTTTTTCTTTTTTTTACATATATATTTTAAAAATTTTTTTTTAGAAAGCAGGATTTGGGGCACACCTCAACAACAAGGGTAGCTGCACAATGCATATTTGTATATCTAACCCTTAATTGTACTCCAAAATTTTAGAATAAAAAATTTAAAGTTAAAAAAAAAAAATCTGACAACCTAAATTTGAATTCTAAAAAAAAGAAAAGAAAAAGAAACAGAAAGCAGAATTTATTAAGAGGACAGAAAAGCTCCCACAGTGAGAGGGGACTTTAAGGGGTTTTGCCAACAACCGTTTCAAAGTGACATGTTTTTCTAATTCTTTGAGGTTTGATATTAGGTAGTTGATATGCGATATTTCAGTCTTATTAATGTAGGCCTTAAGTCCTGTAAATTTTTCTCTGGGCACAGAAGTTTTGAAACCTTATTTCAATGTTTTCATTTTTTTGAGGAATTTTGAAATTTTTCCCTTTTTGATTTCATTGCTAATCATGAGTTCTTCATGGAGTTAATATATATAGTTTTATTACACTGTGGTGTGAGCAGGTACTTGATATGAATTCAATTTTTTTAATTTATTAAGACTTGATTTGTGACCTATCATATGGTGCATCTTGGAGAATGTTCCACATGCTGATGAGAAAAATGTATATTCTGTAGTTTTGGGGTAGGAGGTCCTATAGATGTCTGTCAGTTCCAGTTGCTCTAGACTCCAGTTTAATTCCAATGTTTCTTTGTTGACTTTCTGCCTTGATAATCTGTTGATTACTATCATTGGGGTGTTGAAGTCTCCTACTGTTATTGTATTGCTGTCTATCTCTTTTTTTAGGTTTAGTAGAATTTGCTTATAAAGCTGGGGCCACTGGTGTTATGTGCGCATGTATTTTAAATTGTTATGTCTTCTTGTTGGATTGGTCCCTTTATCATTATATAGCAACCATTTTTTTCTTTTTTTTCTGTCATTCATTTAGTCTGTTTTATCTTATTTAGAATGCTACTCCTGCTCATTTTTGGTTTCTATTTGTATGGAATGTTTTTCCCTACCCCTTTACCTTGAGTCTATAGAAGTCTTTGTGTGTTAAGAGG
>JAPVLO010005430.1:0-10256 GCA_027257055.1 Cephalopachus bancanus | reverse complement strand
AGATGGGATATTAATGAGATGCTGTCAAATATGTTAATCAAATTGAGAATAATTGATATCTTAAAAATATTGATTCTTCCAATTTATAAATATAAAAAACCTGTCCATTTATTTAAATCTTTTAAAATTTTTTATCAGAGTTTTTGGTTTTTCACACATAGATTCTTCACATATTTTATTCATACATGCTTATTTCATTGTATTTGGTGATAAATAATATTGCATTAGAAAAAATTGATTTTTGTATATTAACTTTATATCCTCAATATTACTATAGGTCACTTATTAATTTCTGGAGTTGTTTGCTTGTTTATTCTATGATATAGTCTACATCAACAATCATGCCACTTGTGAACCCTGCATTTTTTAGATGATGATGGGGCCCTGGAAACATTGGGACTGTAAGAGAGATCCTACCACAGGGTAAATTGGGGAAAAATATAACCAATTGGAGATTTCCCTTTAGGCAAGAACACTGTTGAAATTCACTGTACTGTCAGTATTAGTAGGTTCATTAGTATCTTAAAATATAAAATTTGTGAGACTTGGGAAACATTTTCATTAAAACATTGTTTTTTCTTCCAGTTTCATGGTGTTTCCTTTGAAATAAATTGCATAGGTGATGCATGGACAGCATTTAGCTCAATGCTCTCTGTACTTCGTGAGTGCCATAAAAATACAGGTTTCATCGCATGTAATTTCAAAAGCCATGGAAATATATTAGTGTCCCCAAAATATTTTTGATAATTGATTTGGTGTTTATAATTCTATATATTACTAGGTAATAATTCTTGTATTTTAAGATTCTCAGTCAAGTTAAAATACAAATACCAGTATAAATTATTATACTACATTTTAATGTTTTTATAGCTTATATTTCACTGCAGTGTACATAATTATCACATTATTATTTTTTAATTTTAAAGATGTGGGATACAATTCAGGGTATCATATTTTTTCTTAATAACACAATTTAAGAAGCATTCAGATTGGAGAAATTAAGTTTCTTGGCTCCCTATTGGAAACTAGAAAAGATAAAATCTTGAAATACCAACAATAAACTGAATTCACTTCAACAATTGGAGAAAGCAGCACTACTAAACGGCACTCGAGTCTTAAAATTAGTCTAGAATATATAGGATTCAAAAACTGGGGGATGTTTCTTAGATTCCTGGAACATTTAAAAGTATTTTCATATTTAGTAACCAGAATGTCTGAGTTCAGTTGTTGGTTTCTTCTATCATTGTTCCTTGGTGACCCAGTGAATCATACAGAGTGTAAATAAAGCTGTTTGTTCAAGTGAAATACTAACCCACAGAGTCCACAGTCTTGTAGACAGGGTGTCCTGAACTGAGAGTAGACACATTCCCTACATTCTTCCTTTGCAGCCAAGAGTCAACCATATGTCTTATCCTAGTAAAAGTTATAGTTGTCTCTCTCTGCTGAATATTTTGCTCAGTTCTGCATGATTGCTCTAGTCTCCAAGATTCTGTCATCTCCAGAGTATGGACTGCCGTTTGTTAGTTTTTCCCTCATGGAAAATGGTTGTCTAAAAGTATGTAGCTTTCTGTCATTTTAAAATTTAATTTAGAAGTTTGGTTCCTTTGTTAGTTTCATTCTGCAGTATTCTCCCTCTCAAGACTGATATTTACCATTTAAATGAATGGTGATGGTGGTGATGGAGGACAGTCCATCAGGCATCAGAGAAAAGAATCAGTGGCTGTTTATTGACAAATGAGTTTCTCCCAAATATGACCTAGTGCTGCTCTATGTTGTCTCATAAATGTTAACAGAAAAACTAAAACTTTCAACCCTACTTTTAAAATATTTATTCTGAACCAATATAATTAACCATTGCCTGGGGTATAGTCCCAAAAGACTCAGAAAGAGTATACTTGAGGTGCTTTTGTTAGAGTTTGGTTTTACACATTTTAGGGAGATAGGACTGTAGGTAAAATAATAAATCAATACATGGAAGGTATACATTGGTTCAGTCTAAAGAGGCAGAACATCTTAAAACAGTGGCTTACAGTTCATAGGTGGATTCAAAGAGTTTCTGATTGGCAATTGGCTGAAAGCATTTAGATTTATCTAAAGACTTGAAGTCAGCAGAAAAGAATAATTGAATCAAGATAAGTAGGTTGTGGAGTCCAAGGCCCTCCATATGTAGGTGAAGTCCCTCTGGTAGCAACACTTAGAGAGAATAGATGGTAAATGTCTCTTTTCAGGCCTTAAAAGTATCAGACTCTCAGTTAATCTCGTCTAGATCCAGGAAAGACCTAAAAAAGAAAGGGCCAGCAGCATTAATGGAGATTATCTATAGATTAGAAACAAATTTTCCTCCAAAAAGATGGCTTTACAGGACTACTGAAAAATATGTCAAAAGCATGTATTTTGGGATACAATATTTTTATTTCCTTTAGGTTCTGCTATCTGTTATATAATGCTATACCAGATTCAGGTTGGAAACTAAGCCACGATATAGTGGGATAATAAAATTAAAAAAAACACAACTGACTGTTTAGCAAGACTTTATGTATTGTAGGGTATGACTTAATATCTTCATGGTATGACCTTAGGTTCTGTTTATAAATTCATACATTATTGCAACAATTCTGTTTTGTCAGTTTTACCATCTCTATCTTAGCTTTAGCTCCAAAAGACAAGACATAACAAAGCCTGTTAGACCTCCCACCCCATCATGGCCTAGAATTCAGTTTTTCAGGTTTCCCTGGGATCCCCTTGGCCAAGAGAGATTCCAGTCAATCAGTTGAGGGGCTCAGAGTTTTATTTTTGGTTTACGTGGGCATCTACCAAAGATTATTAGGTAACTGAATAGATTTACATGAACAAACTAATCTATCATAGTGAGTTTTTCTTTTCCTATACAAAGTGATTAAGCTTACTCCTCTCAGGCTAGGTGCGGTGGCTCAAGCCTGTAATCCCAGCACTTTGGGAGGACAAGATGAGAGGATTTCCTGAGCCCAGGGGTTCAAGAACAGCCTGGGCAATGTGACGAGACTCGTCTCTACAGTAAATCAAAAAATTAGCTGGGTGTGGTAGCATGTGTCTAGAGTTCCAGCTACTTGCAAGGCTGAGGCAGAAGAAGCACCTGAGCCTAGCAGGTCGAGGCTGCAGTGACCGCAAGCATGCCATTCATTGCATTCCAGCCAGGGCAACAGAGTGAGACTCCAACTCAACAATAAATAAAAAATAAAATTAGCCAGGTTGGGTGGTGTGTGTCTATACTCCAGCTACCTGAGAGGCTGAGGCAGAAGTATCTCCTAGGCCAGAAGGTCGAGGCTGTGGTGAACCATGATTGTGACACTGCACTCCTGCCTGAGCAACAGCGTGAGACCCAACTCAAAACAAAAACAAAAACAAGATTACTCCTTCTCAAATCCAAAATGTCTTTTAAATGAAATACTCTCAAAGCCATTTTTTAATTTTGAAAACTTGTCTACAATATTGGGAAAGAAAATTGAGTATATGTGAATTTGAATGAATTCCAAGTGACAAAATCAAAAAGCAAAAAAAAAAAATCTATATAGAGAAAAAGATACAGGAAATCCTTTTCATAAGTATCTACTTTGGCATGATGAAAAGCAAATTCACAGCTTCCTTTTGAAATCAAAATAAAAGGAGATGCTGGACTATTTTCAAAAGCTTTCAAAAGAAAATAGTATTTATTAATACCTCAGGATGCAATAAATGCAATTATTATTCATTTCATATAATGTGCTAACTCATCTCATGCATAGCAAATCCAAAGTTGTTAATGTGGGACACAAATTCTAACTGAGTCGTATCTGGGTTTCTCAGACCTAATCACTCACTCATTAAATAAAATTATTTCAAAGATGTGGGGTACAATTCAGGGTTAGGTATACAAATGTTCATTATGCAGGTACCCTTGTTGATAAGGTGTGCCGCCCTTCCCCTGGCAGTTTCCCTCAACTGCCAATCCCACCCTCCAGCTCCTGGCAGTTTCCTGCTATTGCCAATCCCTTTCTTATAGTATTATAATAATTGTCCAAAGTCCATTTATGAGTGAGGATATAAAGGGCCTTGAACAAGAACTGTGTTCTTTGTTTCTGTGATAGATCATTGAGTATGATCAATTCTAAATCCACCCAAGTTACTGCGAAGTCCGTATGTTTGTCTTTCTTTATGGCTGCATAATATTCCATTATGTATGTATTTTTTTATCCAGTCAAACTTCGATGGGCAGCACGATTAGTTCCATTGTTTTTGCTACTGTGAATACAGATGCAACAAAAAAGTGTATGCAGGTATCTTTTTGGTAGTATGACTTGAGTTCTTCTGGGTATATTCCCAATAAAAGGATTGCTGGTTATATAAAAGGTCAATTTCTAGTCCTTTCAGAAATTGCCACGGTGTCTTCCAAAGACGTTGCATTCGTTTTCATTCCCACCAGCAGTGTAGAAGCATTCCTTTTTCTCTGCATCCTTGTCAGCATCTGTTGTTTGTTTTATTAATGACGGCCACTCCTACTGGGGTTACGTGGTATCTCAATGTGGTTATGATTTGCATTTCTCTGATGATTACTGAGGCTGAGCACTTTTTCATGTGTCTGTTTGTTCCCTGTATATCTTTTTTTGGAAAGTGTCTATTCATGCCTTTTGCCCACTTTTTAATGGGGATGTTTGGTTTTTATTTTTCGGCACATTTGAGTTCCTTGTAGATCCTAGATGTTAAGTCTTTGTCAGATATATAGTTGGCAAGTATTTTTCCCCATTTTGTGGGCTGTCTCCTTGCTGTCTTGATGGTTTCTTTTGCTTTAAAGATGGACAGAAACTGAAAACATTTCCCCGGAAAACAGGAAAAAGACAAGGCTGCCCACTCTCAACCCTTTGTTCAACATTGCACTGAAAGTCCTGGCTAGAACAATTAGACAGGAGAAAGAAATCATGGGTATCCAAATAGAAAAAGAGGAAGTTAAGTTATCCCTCTTTGCTGTTGATATGATCCTATACCGTGAAAATTCAAGAGCATATGTCAAAATATGCTTGCACTGATAAAGGACTTTGGCAAAGTCTCGGGATACAAAACAAGTGTGCAAAAGACAGTTGCATTCTTATACACCAAAACAAACAGGGGGAGAAGCAAATAAAAAGCACAAGCCTATTCACAATAGTCACACAAAAAAATGAAATGTCTCGGCATCTTCCTAACTAGAGAAGTAAAATACCTTCACAATGTCAACTACAAAACATGGCTCAGCCTGTAATCCCACGCCTTTGGGAGGCTGAGGTGAGTGGATTGCCTGAGCCCGTGGGTTCGAGAACTGCCTGGACAGGCGAGACCTCATCTCTACAATAAATAAAAAAAAATTAGCTGGGCATGGTAGCGCGCGCCTGTAGTTCCAGCTACTTGGAAGGCTGAGGCAGAAGGATCGCCAGAGCCCAGCAGATCGAGGCTGCGGTGGCTGGGAGTGGCCACTGCACTCCAGTCTGGATGACAGTGAGACTCCAACTCAAAAAAAATAGAAATTCAAAAAGACACAAACAAATGGAAAAATATTCCATGCTCATGGATAGGAAGAATCTATCCTAACAAAGGCAATCTGCATATTGAACGCAATACCCATTAAATTACCAACATCATTCTTCTGAGACCTGGAAATGACAATACAGAAATTCATGTGGAAACATAAACGACCACGAATAGCCCAAACAATCCTTAGCAAAAGAAACAGAGCAGGAGGTATCACACTTCCAGACTTTAAACTTTACTATAAGGCTACAATAATCAAAACAGCCCAGTATTGGTATAAGAGTAGGCATACAGACCAATGGAACAGGATAGAGATTCCGGAAGCAAGATCTCAATTTCTCAACTCACTCATCTTTGATAAAAACCTCCAACAACAACCACTGGGGAGAGGAGAGCCTATTCAGTAAATAGTGCTGGGAAAACTGGCTGATCACATGTGAAGTTTGAAACAAGACCCCTACCAATCACCATACATAGAAATTAAGTCTAAATGGATCAAAGACCTAAATGTAAAACCTCAAACTCCAAGAATCTTAGAAAATGCAGGTGACACCTTTATGGAAATTGGAACTGGCAACCAATTTCTGATCAAAACCCCAAGTTCCCATGCCATAAGACATAAGATAGACAAAAGGGACCACATCAAATCTGTCACTCTTAAACTGGATAACAGCTCCACAGGCTTTTTTTTTTTGAGTTGGAGTCTCACTCTGTCACCCAGACTGGAGTGCAGTGGCCGCTCCCGGCCACCACAGCCTCCACCTGCTGGGCTCCGGCGATCCTTCCGCCTCAGCCTTCCTAGTAGCTGGAACTACAGGCGCGTGCTATCACGCCCGGCTCATTTTGATTTATTGTAGAGATGAGGTCTCGCCAAGTTGCCCAGGCAGGTCTCGAACCCGCGGGTTCAGGCAATCCACTCACCTCAGCCTCCCAAAGGTGCGGGATTACAGGCTGAGCCACCGAGCCCGGCTTCCACAGGCTTTTTTACTGCTCCTCGAATGGGCCAAACACTTGGCTACTCAGTTACTGTTTGAATCTACTGTTACCTCTTTCTTAACTGTCTTTCCTCTGATATAAAACGGCCTGCTTCCTCATTTCATGCAAGGTTCTGCTTAAATGTTATCGCCTACTAGAAGCCTGCCTTGATTATACTATCTAAAATAGCACCATACCACCCTCCACTCTGGATTTCTTTACTTTTCCTCATATTCTTTATCACTATTTGAACTGTTATGTAATTATTTACTTTTTTTGTCTACCCTGACTAAAATGTCATTCCTAAAAAGTAATACCTTTATTTTGATCACATAGGCTATATATCCCTAAAACTTAAAATGATGTCTAGCATTATAGAAGGTGCTGAATAAATATTTGTTGAATAAGCAAATAAGTGAATAACCCAATGTTACCTTTATTGTTGTATTTTATAGATAGTAAAATATCTGTAAGAATTTTAGAAATTAATTTGCAATCTTGGTCAATCAATATAATTTCCCAAATTAAAAAAATTAGGTAAAGTTTATATAACACAAAATTAAAAATTTTAAACTAGGCAATTCAGTGGTATTAATTATATTCACAATGTTGCACAACTATCAACTATACCAAGTTTCAAAACGATGTTAATATCTCCCAAGAAAACCCTGCAGTCATTTGGCAGTCACTCTCCTTTTTCTTCGCTCCTCAACACCAAGCAACTGCAAATCAGTTTCTATATCTACAGACTTCCCTATTCTGGATATTTCATATAAATGTAATCATTCAACATGTGACCTCTGAGTCTTCTTTCACTTAGACTGTTTAAGGTTCTTCCATGTTTAGCATGTGTCACTGCATCATCTCTTGTTAAGGCTGAATAAGATATCATTGTACTCATATGCTACATTTTGTTTATACATGTATCTGTTGGTAAACATTTAGGTTGTTCCACCTTTTATGCAAATAGTGTCAGATAAACATCCAACAGCATTCTCTTAAGTGTGGATACTCGGTTATCTCAGCACCACTTGTTGAGTACTCTCTCTCTTATTGAATGGTCTTAACATCCTTGTCAAAATTAATTGACCACAGACACATAGGTTTATTTCTGGACTCTCCGTTCTATTCCTTTGGCCAGTTCCACATGGTTTTGATTACTGAGTCTTTATGAAAGTAAGTTTTGAAATCAGGAAGTGTGAACTCTGTTCTTATTTTAAAATATTGTTTTGGCTTTTTGGGGTCCCTTGCAATTTCATGTATATGAGTATATTAGTATTCTGAGGGATCTGAGTAATAGTAGTAGATCAATCAGGAAGCTATTATAGTAACCCTGGATGTGAGTTTGGGCTAGGATGGTTAGATAGGTGGAGGAATGGAAGGATTTTAAAGATTCATAAGACGTAAAAGCAACAGTATTTTGTTGATGATGAACACGCAGGTAAGGTAAAGGGATTTAATTACCAAAGATGATTTCTTCATTTCCAATTTGCCTAATAAAATGGATAGTAGTATTATCAGTTGGTGCAAAAAACACTAGGAGAGGACTAGCTATAAACATTTGGTTATGATGCTTTGACATTATTCAGGAGGAGATATAAAATACATGTGTAAATATTGAGATTTAAGCTTAAAGAAACGTCTGATAGGGAAGTAAGAGATTGTACATCACAGGTGCTTTCTATTGGATCACACTGCTTGACATGCATTTCACATACTTTTTCATCTAAAGGGAGCAGAATTATATCTGGTTAAGTTGGGAGACAAGTGTTTCATAGTCTTTTGTAAAGATTCTTTTCATTAAGAAATTTTCAGATAAAACATCTGAGCTTATTGTACATCTATTCCTCTATATTCATTTTCAGTCAATTTCTGTTTTTATATAAGTATCTCTGGAATCCCACATATTGCTTCAGCTTGCAAAATTAAGAGCAGTGTTATTACTTCTCAGGACCTTTCATGCACCTGGTCGTTAGGTAGTTTCTTCATTACTGGTTGGCTGTCCGCTGGTTGGTTTTTTATGTCTTTTGGCACTTGCCACAAACTCTTCACAATCTTATAGGGAAATATGATCCCTGGTTATTTGTAAACTCATTCTACTATCTTTATATTTGAGATCTATTGTGTTTTCCTATCCATTTCTCCATTTTTACAAATCTGTTCATTAATTGAAAGAGTTTAACATTACATGTGAAAAGTCGATTTTCCTGTTTAAAAATTCAAGTGGTGTTTTACTATTTTTAAATTATAACATATTATCCTTTCCTCTTTGCTTGTTTTCTTGCTCTTATTAATAATAAGTTTAGTGCTCCAACATCATTGAGAATATTAGTTAGAATGTTAGAGTTTAAAGGAAGCTTTGTGGAATAAAAATTTGCCATCTCTTACTTCTTGCTTAAAAATATCTACATATTGCTCCTCTCCAGATGACATTTCAGTCATTTGGATTGTTACAATTTAACTTTCATCTAATGCTACATTAATTACCATACATTGTTCTAAAATTTCATTTATATTCAGCATGTAAAATGTTTTTGCCATTGTTTTTAGCCTCATCACCTTCTTTTCGCTCCTGCCAAAATTCAGCCATGAGTTCAGTTCACCACAGGTATTTCTATGGTGAATCTGTAATTGTACTATATTGAAAGCTCAAATTAGTTCAAAGTTTTGGTACTCACACAATTTAATTTCAGCAAATATATTTTTTTTTTTTTTTTTTTGAGTAGGAGTCTCACTCTGTCACCCAGACTTGAGTGCAGTGGCCGCTCCCGGCCACCGCAGCCTCGACCTGCTGGGCTCTGGCGATCCCTCCGCCTCAGCCTTCCGAGTAGCCAGAACTACAGGTGCGCACTACCATGCCCGGCTCATTTTTGGATTTATTGTGGAGATGAGGTCTCGCTGCCCAGGCAGGTCTCGAACCCGCGGACTCAGGCAATCCACTCACCTCAGCCTCCCAAAGGCACGGGATTACAGGCTGAGCCACCGAGCCTGGCAAATATATTTTTCTAAGTGTTCTTGTAATCAAACATTATATGCACAGATGCTTGCATTTTTTATGACGGTCTTTTTTTTTTTTTTTTTGCAACTTTGTGTAATGGCCAAAGCTCTTTTGCTCACAGATACTTTAGAAATGCTTGGCATGCTTATTTATTTTGAAACAAAATATTAGAGTCACTTTTTAATTTCTTTAACCATCTTCCTATTGTTTTACTTTGTTTTTTTATATTTAATATTTCAGTCATAGTATCTGCATATTTTCTTGTTAGAATTAAATTATTTGGGTTGGTTAAATCATGAACCTGATGGGACTTGATTGTATATTCGGTTTGACTTGTGTCAATTAGTGGACTCACTTTCTAAACTATAGATTGTAGTTTGTAATACAAATCAGCTTTCTCAGAACTTTTTATTGTTATTCATAATGGAGACTAGGCAAACATGTAGCTAAATCAAATATTATACTTATTTCCCTGTAGGACATTACTCAATTTTATATCTAATGCAGCAACTTTATCCTAACAGTTTTTTATTAAATTTCTTGTAAAATCATAGTTGAATAAAGCTGTGGTATGTGTTCATTTCTATTTTATGAGTCATGTTTTAAAAACTTTTAAAAATTATATTTCATCAGCTAGGGAAGATTTTTATCTTAGATTCTCAAATGAATTCAATGGAAATACAATAAACTTATGTTTCTTGGGAAGTATTCATCACGGACCACTTAACTTTGGCTCACAATAAATCCTGAGCTGCAACATAATTTT